>WBMZ01004048.1:0-39556 GCA_013400975.1 Atrichornis clamosus
CCCCGCTGCGGCTGCGGCTTCGCTCACCCGCCCTGCCGGCGGCCCGGCCCGGCTCCGGTGAGGCGGTCCTGGGGCCGTGCAGTCCCGCCGGCGCTGGGCTGTGGCAGGCACCGCCTTCCCGCACGGCCCAGGCACGCCTCCCGTCCCCGCACCTCCCGGGCCAGCGCTGCCCAGCACCGCCCGGCCGCGGGGGGCGCCAGCGCCGCTCGGCCTCTCGTGGACGCTCTGCAGCGGCAGCGCTCTATGACCCAGCGGGCGGTGCCTCCGCGGGGCGGGTGCTTCGCGCTGCTCTCGCCTCGCTTTCCTTCAGCGCCCTTGAGGGGCCGCGGGCCTGGAGGGGGTGGCAGGAGGAGACGGGAATTCAGAAATGACTGAGTATCCTCAGCTGGGACTGACCTACGAACATCATCGAGCCCAACTCCTGGCCATGCGCAGGGCACCCCAAGAATCACACCATATGCCCAAGAATGCTTCTTGAGCTCTGTTAGGCTTGGTTCTGTGACCACTTCTTTGGGAAGCCTGTTCCAGTGCCCAGCAGCCCTCCGGGTGAAGAGCCTTTACTTGATATTCAACTTAAACCTCCCCTGCCATAACTTCAAACCATTCCCTCTGGTCCTGTCATTGGACGCCAGAGTGAAGAGATCAGTGTCTGCCCCTGCCCTGCCCCTGGTGAGGATGTTGAACGCCACAACGAGGTCTCACCTCAGTCTCCTCCGGGGTGAACCAACCAAGTGACCTCAGCTGCTCCTCATACAGCTTCCCCTCTAAGACTCTTCACCATCTGGTGGATATCTTTTTAACATTGTAGTGACCAAAGCAGCACACAGGCCTCACCAGTGCAGAGCAGAGAGGAGCAATCACCTCATTTGACCAGCTGAGATGCTGTGCCTAGTGCCCACCAGGACGTGGTTGCCATCAGGAAAAACATCACCAGCCTGTTGAGGGAGGTGATCGTGATTGTCCCGGCCTTGTCACCTCCATCGCCCCCGGCAGTCACCCACCGTGTGATACCCACACACACCACTCCCAGCCTGCCCACACCTGCGTGGCTCTCAGAGAGGCCTGAGGAAGTGGCACAGGAGAACAGAGATGCCTCTGGCAGGAGGACATCAGTCCCCAGTAGAGCATGTCCCATCCAGTGAGGTGGTCACATTGAAGAAAGCATATAAATTCAATACAGAACTACTCCTATACAACTTACCTGGTCGTGATTTATTGCATCAAGCACAACTCCCTGTAGGTCTCCGAGGCCTTTTAAAAGTTTATTATATTTCATGGCTGTGCCACTTTGCCACTCCTCAGCACTGCAAAGCAGTGCAATCATTGTACCATTTTTGAAACCACACTCCTGATAGGATGTTGAAACACTGGGAAAGGTGCTGTAAAGAGCTGTCAAAAGTGTGGAAAAAGAATGCTTAAAATAGTTGGAAGGTCTAATATGTAAGTAACTCAAACTTAGCAAAAGCAGAACACTAGGTGGTGACTTGGCCATATCGCATGAGTGCCTGCACAGGGACAGGGGGGAAAAAAAGCACTGGAAAGCCCTTTAAGTTAGTGAAGCAAGGTTTAACAAGAGTCATTGATTGATTCAAATATGTAAGACACAGCTGTGAGTCCAACTGACCGCTGCAACAAACTACCAACAGAGCATCGTCGCATTAAAACTCGGTGACTTTCAGGGATATACCATTTTCAATGCATATTTTGCCTCAAATTTCTGAAAAATTTCTGAAAAATCCTGAGCTCAATAAGTAGATTTTAGATACCTATGTATCTGTGGCACACAAGGTAAAACTCCATGTACTGTCTCTATCCAGAAAAGCTCAACATAATTTGACTGCTTCAGACCTCACGGGGCACCTGCAAGATAGTGAAAGACAGGTTGGTGTTTTAGAGAAGGTTTCAAGGAGTAAGAACTCTAATTTTATGTGCTTTATAAGCCTGGCAAAGGTTTATGGAAGACAAATTCCTGCCATTCAAACTGAAAAAAAAATTAGTTTCCAGGTTTCTTTGGAAACTTGTTCAGCAAAGAATGCCCGTGGTATAGAGGCAGGGATGGCCAGAGGTGGAGAATAGGTTTGTGTGTTACATTTTTGAAATGAAAAGGAATCTTTCTGTCACTTCAGGCACTTGATGCTGTGACTTGCAGTAAATAAATAAATAAAACCAAGATTTGAGGTAATGAATAGATTTCCAAGGTTATGTTTTTAGTTTAGAAAGATAAGCAGGGGACCTAAATGCCAGCTTCTCCATAGTGCTCCACAAATACACTCTAAGTGTATGAGAATTTATCAGAAAACAAACAAACAAGGTTTTGATTTATCCTATCAATCCTCTGTCATTACCAACAGACAGGGTGCAACTGTAGAGAGAACAGTCCAAAACTATCCGAAACAGAACAGAAAAGGAAATCTGAAAAATTTCCTATAGTAATCATGCAATCTTAGAATGGCTTGGATTGAAATGGACTTTGAAGATCATCTTGTTCCATGGGCAGGGACACCTTCCACTAGACCAGGTTGCTTGGAGCCCCATCCAGCCTGGCCTTGAAACCCTTTTGCAAAACACGAGCCCACCTCCTTCCTCCCCATCGTTGGCTTAACTGAACAGCTCACTCAAGCCAACTTCCCAAGAAGTTCTGTTATTCAAATGTTTAATCTACTCTTACCTTCACAGTATCCGTGTTTCTCAGCAGTGAAGCTGGCCAAGCAGCGTTGTCACTTGGTGCCTGGGACCCTCAGCCACCAGCTGGCTTTACTAGTTTCTGATTATAATTTTAATCTCACAAAGGATTGTGTTGAACAGTAATGATTTCATTTTTTTCTCTTTTCATATAAACTTAAATTGACCATCCATATTAATAGACAGAAATAAACATTTAAACCACAGAGAGACTACAGTTTAAGAATACTTCAAAGACATTTTCACACTAAGTGTTTATTTTTGTTTCCTATGCATATAATTACACAATTAAGTATTTTTAAAGACTTATTTTCATCATGTAAATTCTCTTACATGTATAACTGCTAATACAGTTCTACAAATGAACTGAAAATATCACAAAACTTCATAGTTAATTGAAAATCTGTAAAACTATTTTCATTGAAATTGAATTGACTCAACCTACCAGAGTGCCAGAATGGTGTGCAGGTAGTTATTATTACACCAGGTGTTTATTTCCATGCCCAACAGTGTGTGTCTTATTTGTGTAACCACAGCCTGGTTATTTTGACATGTAGAACGGCATGAAAATGGCTGGAGGCTGCTTGGCCAGCAGCCACGAGACATGGCTGGTCATACAGCCACGGTGTGCGTAGCCACAGTGGTTATTCCTCAGCAGCTGTACTGCAAATAAACATCCCTTGTTTTCTTTCTTTCTTTTCCAGACTTTTCAAGCTGTTCACTGCTGATACATATGATGTGTCTGTGACTTCAGGGATTTAAATGATGCAGAATCCCTCAGGAGATGTACATAAGGTACAAAGTGGGGCAATGAAATTATGCAAGAAAAAGTGTATAAAAGGCTGAAATTACAGAATTACTTTCCTATGGTCATGCTCATTTAAAGCACACATTTTGCCTTTTAAAAACATGCAATTACATTGAGTCAGGCTTATCCTTGAACACTGAGCAGGCTCACAAATTTGTTCTCAGGTCCTGCATGGAGAGCAGATCTGCCTTCTCATAACTTAATTTGTTGTATCATTTGGGTGTCTGCTTTTCAAATTAGTTGAAACACAACATTAATAAGAATATAGAAGAGTCTGAGACAGAAAAATTATGAGTACCTGCTAAAGCGAGGGAATGGCAAGGAAGGCAATTGAAATGGATGTGGTGGGGAGACCTGTAGAGTTATTATTTTTGCAGTCTGTAGCATTTTTCTTCGTTTTTACTGAACATATACACATTGAAAGAACATAATGTTACATGGCAAAAGAACAATTTGAAGATACTTTCTCTTAACTTCATAAGCATAATTTTTAAAACATATCTATTTAATCCAGGCTATGGACACTACTGAATGAGCAAATTGATCTCATAATCGTATTTCTTAATGGGAAAACTTAATGAGGCACTACTATGTAATTTAGACCTCTAAAATATGATGTGGTAAAGCCTAGGATCGGTAGCTAAAAGATACAGATTTTTATGTGCTTTTTATTATCAGATTTAAAAGGTTTCTTCCTCATTTTGGGACATGATTAGTAATGAAGATAATATAAGCTGAGCAATTTTGCAGAAAATTGCCTAGTCCTGAGTCAATATCATGGTGTCAGAAGAAGTCAGACAGTGCTGTGGGGTGTGTGAATAGGATCCTTGGATTGTGTCTGCTCGACTTGGCTGAGTACAGCCAGAAGGGGTCACAGTATTTCCACAGCGTAGACAAATTGAATGCTGTGCTTTGTAGCACAAGGTCTTGCAGGGGATTCCTTGTGGCTCCAGGCTGTGAGGAATGGAGAGGATCAGTGCAAATTTTGGGGATTAGAACAGTGACAAAGTGAGTGGGAATTGCTGCTTTTCTCTGCAGCTGTAGCTACCACACCTCTCCTAAAGCAGCTACTACTCCATGTCTCCAGAAGCCTGCCCTAGCAGGCACTGCACGAGTCCAACAGTTTGGTGGTTGACGTGGAGACAAAGGAGACTCAGGATGCTGTTTATATTAGTTTTCAAGCAGCTGATTGTTTCCTACATCGGGAAGAAGGCATGAGAAATGTACAAACTCTTACAGGAAAGTTTTGTCACCCCCTGAAGTGGTTCACGCTGTGGCAGCCTACTTTTTCTGCATGTAAAAACCTGCACTAGTGCTTTTCTTGTCTGAAACAGGCCTTCAGCTAAGTTCTACCCACTCTGCTGCAGTTTAGGAAAGATAGTGAACACTAGCACAGGGCAGAGAGATGAGTCCAGAGTGGATGTCTGTGAGAGAAACTGAAGAGTGGTATTGCATGGAGAAGAGGAAGCTAAAGGGAGACCTAATGGACAGAACAGTTTTCAAGTACTTAACAGACAGCTGCCCAAAACAAGGACATAAACTGTGAATAGTCAAAATCTCTGATTTGAGGCAGGAAAACAAACTTTCCAGGGCATAAGGCTCTATATCTACCTAATGTATTTGTGCTGCTGTGAAAGTGCTATGAAGTAAAAATCAGTCTTCTAACTTCTCACAGTTTGTTGTATACCATAAGTAACATGCAAACCCAGAATAGCATAAGGTATAGTAAAAATAAGATAGCCTTCTAAGAGTCTTTTCATTTTAAAATTGATTTGTGTAAACCAGCTGTGTTGTAAATAAGGGGTTTGGATATTACAGTGTTCCTTTGGAATTATCTTTCCAAGGACATTTCCAGGCATACCTCTTCAGAACAAATTATATCTTCTTTTAAATTACACATCCTTGTAAGTGTTGTTAATCCAAAACCAAGCTGATACAGAAATCACATCCTTACACATATTTTACAGTATCTTGTGAAAGAGGTTTTTCAAATCCTAATTTTTTTGGTAGGCATCTGGATTTACTTTTGCTTGTGCCACCATATATAGATATCTTTTCTCCTTCTTCTCTGTAAATGTTGCTGTGATAACCCTTTCTTGTGCCTGTAAACAATTCAGTCCTAGATACTTCTATCTCCTACTGATACATTTTCTATTTTCCTTTTATGTAACTAATCTGCAAAAGTACTGCTTTGATCTTTGCTGCTGCTTAGTTTAATCCTGCATTTCTGGCACACTCTTGTCATGCAGTTTTCTTTTATGCTATTAGCAGGTACAAGTGTTTTTAGATAACAATTTATCAATGAAGATCAGTGTAGCTACATTTCGTGCTGAAAAAAAATCATTGGTATCTAAATAAAATGTTAGTGTGGAAAGGTAGACATGGAAATGGAGGTGACAGCTGTCTACAAGTTACATGAGCATAAGAATATTAACAAACGGAATGAAATCATGAGTTGTTTGAAGTTCAAGGGAAATTTTGCTAGTAATTTGCAGTGGAGCCAGTATTCTGACTTTTCTTCCATGGACTTAGGTGAACTAAGTTTCTAAGGAAAGATAACAAGGGAAACAATTTGCATCATACTTAAAAACCAAATGGTGTTATGCTGTCTAAGGTACATAACGTAACAAATGCAATGAGCCATATTGAAAGTGCACTGAAGTGTTACACTTAAAAAGAAATTTATTGATAATTACAGAGACACAGAATTCACTGTCAGATAAAAGGAATGAGCTATGGTAGCAATGGGCATGTTAGTAATTCACTGGTGTGCCTTCTATGCTGGCATAACTGTGCAGCTGAGCTGTAGGTTGGATTCAGAAACGGATCCACGTTAAAAATGCTTTGGTAGGTATTTTTAGCCCCTTAAATGTTTGGGTCCATATATTTCCATCCAGTGACTGCAGGATGAATGAAGAAGGGTCCAATGGAGAATGACAAGTCTTGTCACCAGTATTGCTTTGGAAAACTTCAGCTCCAGCTAAATTTCCGTAAGGACATGAGTTTTTCTTACATGGCAAAAGTTTATTTTTTGATTGCTGAAATTAGTACATTATTGTGAATTTTGTACTAGTTTTTTTTAAATAATGTTTGAGAACTGTGTCTTTCTGTACTGCCTTTTATATTTTTAAAATTTATTAAGTATGCTTGATTGGAAGTGATTGTTGCCTCTGAAGTGAACTAAATTTTTATTTGCCTGGAGTTGCGATTTGTTTTTGTCTGCAGTTTTACCCTGTGGTGTTTGGATGCTCTCCTGGCTGTGTGCTTCCTTAACTGTTGAGATACCATGGTACCTGCTGAAAAGAGGGTTGGATCTTCGCCACTTTGGAGACTCGTATGAGGGGTACCCCAGTGTCATTACCTGGGAGCTAATGGCAGCTCTCTCCTTGTCCATCAGATAATAGCACTAGTAGCAAGTACTGAACCTCAGCAAAGTGAGTTTGCATTTAACATAAAGATCTTGAAATTGCCTTGGTCTGTTGAAAAAAATGAAGCAACAACATAGACTAATTAACATATATATAAACATAAAATTACTATTAACATATAAACCACTAATACCTAAGTTAATTTCAGTTGTGTGTGACAATGGAAAATAAAGTAATACTTTAATCTGTGAAATTTCATAACTCCTGGGATTTACCTTTCCTAACTTCACATGCTTAAAAGTCAGGTCAGATGATCCAGGTCTAAAGGATTGGTTAGTGCAACCTGGTACTGTAAGTTGTTTTTTTTAAGTACAAGTTAGATAAATGTCTGACAGGAGTTACTTAATAATTGGCACTGTTTTGGGTTAGAGAGATGGACTTTTCAGCTACATTTTGAGTTGGGAAAATGGTCCAATGCTTGTTTTTTTTCTGTTAAGGCAGGAAAACCTGAAAGTAAAAACAGCTAAAAATAAGTTCATTGTCCAAGCTGAGAAAACATAGAAGAAAATTAGAATCAGGGGAAAGGAAGTTAGGCTTGATGATACTGTTTATACTATTTCAGTGATTGAAAAGATATTAAAGAAATTCACATGAGTATAGAAACTAGTAGTCTAGAGTAGTAGCAGAGAAAAAGGAAGAACTAGTTGAGGGTGATGCAGGGCCTAATTTATACACTTTCTGCAGTGATCTCTCACTTTTTATCTATTAGGAAGAATAGCAAATAATATTTCATTGTGCAAAGTCAGCATCATAAATTTGCCAGCAGAATTTCAGATTACTTTGATTTTGTTGCATTTCATTTGTATATTGTTTTATTACTGTTCTCACAAAACTGTTTTCAAAATCAAAAAAGAAAAATCCATGTGGAATACAGAACTTCTGTTGTTAGCATTTTCTCAAGAATTGGGCCAATACAAAAAAAAACATGAAAAGAAAGCAGACTGCTGCATGCTTAGCAGGTAACTTATGGAAAACGTAAGGTAACTTTTAACTTTACTTTGAAGCAGATTGTACTTTTAAGTAAAGCTATAGCAACTCCTAAAAATATACTGGGATGCATATAAATGTGCTGGTTAAAGATGCAGAATAATTAACATGGAAATTTAGACTTTGTGGTATATTGTTTATTCCTCACAGGGGAAATGTTTTGGAGGAGCTGGTGCACCATTTAGACTTCTGAGTGCCTCTGGTGTGGCATACTGAGTGTAGTCATTCTGCTCCCACTTCTAATTCAAGCTCCTAGTCTTCCTAGCTTTCCTCTGGTTTAATTACAGAAGACAGACTTTCCTGCTGGGTATCTCTGGACAGGAGCTTAGCACCAGTAGTCTCGTTATTCTTCCAGAGGAGACTGTCCTTTCTGCTGGTGAAAGAAGGAGCTGAAAAAGGGGCTTGGTGCCTTCATGACATTTAGACGATCTGAACAACTCCCCTTTCCTAAACTGATCAATTTTGGCCCTATAAAATAGCACTTCTGGAGGATGGTGAATGTTTCTCAGTCTATGCTTTTCTCCTTTTAACAGCCTACTCTCTGCTCAACTTGTTACTACAAACTCTTTTTCTCTCTCCACATGCCTTTATCACTGTTTGTGCAAAAATCTGTACAGCTTGTGCTTAATAGAATAGTCATCTTTTATCTCTCTACTTCACTGATTCTCCATCTGTTCTCCATCCAAACCAAAGCTGAAAATTTATCCTCTGCTTTGCATAAATCTCTTCAGCACTTCTTCCAGTGCTTTTATTGCTTTCAATTTTAACTTTACAGCCCTGTGATAGATACTAGATAAGATAGCTCTGCACTGCACTGCTCTCCTAAATCATTACTGAAAACAAATCTTTCTTTGTTCAATAGTTGTTGTCCATTTTTGAGTGTATCAATATGATTTAAGCACTTGTTTTCAAATAGATGTACATAATAGCATATTCATAAATGTGGGGGCAGTTCTATTCTTTAACATTATACAATTTCAATTGATATATAATATTTTTTCCTAAGCCTTCCTATAAAATTTTAAGTGTCCAGCAAAATAAACTGGAGTCCTTATTTGTTACCAGACTGTTTGTGCTGGTTGATGATAACACCTTCAGGCAGTTTGATTACTACTTAACCTTTGAATCATACAGCAGGGAAAACAAAGTCACCAAAATATAAGAAATCCAGAAATTCATTAAGCATCACAGAACAAAATTTTTAAATTTTACAGCCAGTTATTTCCTGAAACTAATTGTTTTGCCATCTGAAAGTTTATTTATTCTTTTTTAGCTCCACCAAACAGAACCAAACCAGACTTCGATAGCTGTTCAAAGAATCTCCTTTCATTCCTGATCTTCTCAATATGCAGATTGTTTTATAGAAGAGTAATGCATGAAAAATTAAAATGATAATGTGACAGAATGACAATGACATGTCTCGTTATAAGTTCTGAGGCATCTTTGATGCCTGGATACTCACTGATCTCTGCTAGTTCAGATTTTCAACTTCTCAGAGTTCCTCTGTAACATATTTTCTGTGTTTCATTAGCCTCAATTCAAGTGGACCAAACTATGGGATTATCACCCGTAGAAGATAATATTTTTGAGAAAAATTTCATTTTAGTTTTTCATTTAGTTGAACTTAAGTAGTCGTCTAAAATATATCCTCCCAACATTCTAGTTAATAATAATTAAGTTTTATTTTTCTTGGCCATACTGTAAGTATTGTAGATACCCAAGACTTTTGAGACACAAGGATGTTATTCAAGGGTATTTGCAGGATTAGAAACATCTGCTGCTTCAAAATGTGCTATGTCATTTGGAAATCTGATAATGTCTTTCCACACCATGCTAAGTCTGTGAACCTCTATGTTACTTATTTGGTTTCAGTGATTTGTCCTGATTTCAGTGAAGGAAAGCATGACTTAAATCAAATTTTTAAAGCAGTAGCAATACAAATACACATTTGAACTCAATTTTACGGCAAAGACACAGGACATCCAATTAACCCAATAACTGTAAAGTAACTGATGTATTTAATAGTTAAAAAGTCAGATTTATTTGTTGTTTGGGGATTTTTTTTACAATCAGAAATGCTTCTCGAGGCTGCTTAAGGAGATCTTTGCAAACAAGGTAGTACAAATATACCTGCTGGATTGCATGCCTGTGGTTGTAGGTGTTTTCGAATGATGATTCCTCTGTCTCTGGGAGGATACTTGCATGAGGAGGACATTTAATTCAGGGAATTGAAACTGTTCCTTATAAGATTCCTGGCTGCATCACTGGAATGGTACTAGTGCCAAACTTCCAAACCCATTAAGATCCTTCAGAGCGTAGATCTACCTTCTCGATCCAGCCTTCGTATGGGGTGAAGTATTGTAACTGGATTTTAGTGTGTCTGTGCCCTATGAATGGGCTTGCCATGATTCCCAGAAAGGGAAAAAATACTCCCCAGGAGTATTAACAAGACCCGAAATGCACAGTATGAAAAATAACTCTCAATACTAGCTTAAATAAGTGTCATCCCTTTTCTGTGTCCCTGGCTGTACAGGGTGAAGCAGGCACACCTTTCCGTGGTTCCAGCAGTACAGAATGCCCTCGCACACTTGGCTGCTCACTATACTTTATCCTTTGCATTTAGATGAAGGAAAGTTAGGGAGTTCATTCAGTTCTTCCCTTACACCAATTTCTGTCACAATTATCTTGATTGTTTAGTTTTCATGGATCTGTCTGCCTGATTCTCAGCTGTATCTATATTGCTTCTTGTCTCTGAAGGTGAGGTTCATCTGGCTAAATGTAAATGTTTGTGTTCAAACCAGTCCTTCTGTTTGCTTTTGCAGTCAGTGGAAAGGAACAGGCACTTATTTGCTTATTTAATAGGGGTGGTTCACCTCGATCAGTTTTAGAAATCTCTGTTAGGGCATGAATAATCTGCTGTAAAAGTGCTTTTCTTTTTTTGACTAATCATGCAGGAGTGTAGATGAAAGATTCAGTGTAGACACCTGCATATAGCCAAATGAAATTTACATTCAACATCTTTGATCCTTAATTTATCTTGCAAGATTTTTTCTTTCTCTTCTGTGTGCATGTATAAATCTACATGCTGTGTAAGACACTGACAGGAGACAGTGATGCAGCCTTTTTAGTAATTGAACATTTTTGTATAAAAACTAAGAATTTCTGAAAATGTTGCAGGTTTCCATGGGATCCAGCTGGAACCGAAAAGAGCCTGAAGCAATTTTTTTTTTTTCACCTATCCTGGTTTTCCTTAATGAATATAAAGGCTCTTTAGTTGTGTTTTCTTCAGCTTTTGTCTTGACTGTACATCAGCTAGATTTGTTGTTACTGCATGATTTTTAGCATAATAGTGTTTCTCCAAGAATATCCTGACTGTAATCAAAGTAGACAATAGTCTCTCTGCTCCAGTCTACTGGCAGCCTTTAATAACAGCAGCTGTGGTGAACTTCTCACTAGGTCCAATCCTCCAGAAGAAATCGTGAGGGTCCAGCCAACCCTAGGATGTAGCTATAGTGTAACCATGCCACAGATTTTACAGTTACAATGTGTTGAAAGTAGTGAAGACAGTTTTCTAGTCAGTGTCTGAGACTGCAGAATGTCTCTGTATTGTAGGAGAAAAGAAGGTCGTTGGGGTTCTTTGTTCAGAAATTATGTCACTCTGCTTGGTGGTCGCATTGGGATGCTTTTTTTATAGGAGTGACCTCCACAGACTTCTGAACTGTCAGTTCCATCCCTTATGATTATCTCTTGTGTGGCTTTGAATATTAATGGCACAAAGCCGTCCTTGTCTGCAGTGAGCACAATCCAAGAAGAGCCTACAAAAATTAAGCAAAAAAAAAAAGAAAATGAGTGCATAGCTCTGGTTACATAAATGTAGATGCACGTTTTTAAAAGTCAGCAAGCACGCAAGCAGAGCACGGTTTCTTTTTGTGCACTAAAGCCTTATTACTCTAATGACATTAAGGTCTGACAACCCATGCTCAGCACACCTTTGTGCAAGTGCAGTGAGGGGCTAAATGAAAGGTCTTGCAAGGTTTGAGGCATTTTGTCCCTTATTTAAATTAAGTTCAAAAGCAAAGTGCATATTTGCTAGTTCTGATAAAGTATAAGTATCTTCATCTTTTGAAAACTCAGCCAGCCTTTCCATGGTGACTTTTGTTCTAGTGACATCTACTTCTGCTTAGCCTTTTCGCTCATCTGCTCTACCCAAATGATGAAGAGATTATAAAAACTGGAAAAGTTGGCAACAAAAATGATTGTGCTGTACTTGTTCTAGAATGGTCTCCATCTCCTTAACAGTCAAACTAAGATTGTTCAGTATGTTTTCAAATTCATGTAGAAAATAGAAGAAAGTTACACCTTGAAGATGATTTACAAAAGCTGCTACAGTAAAATTTCTTGTCTTTCAATTATTGATTGAATCTTCTCATAAAGAGAATGAACAAATATGGGTGACATTTTAAATCCTTTTTTTTTCTAAAAAAAAAAGAGAGACAAGATTTAAAAAATAAAAGACATCCAAACCATTCAGGTTCATTTTCTGTATTGCATAGAAGCTGAAAATAAATCTCCCCCTGCTTTGTTTTTTACTTTGGTTAGTAAGTCAGCTTGAAAATGAAGCTATATGCACCATCTATATTTTTCTTATTTTAGTGATTCATCTGTTTTCTTTTGGACTGCATATTGCAGTTCTTATAGAAAATAGTGAATTGTCTATTTGTCTTTTTTTTCAGTTTGACACTTTATAAAAAAGAAAAATCTGTGAGAAATGAAAAGCATTGTGGGAGCCCTTGTATGACACACTTTCCTTACAGCACGTGATCCTGTCCATATTGAGCAGGGGCATTAGCTGGGATATGAAGGAAATAAAGCACTGATATATTCTGTGTTGGGATTTTAGATTTTGGGACATAAACTGTGCTTGAAATGGAATGTGAAAAAAGGAAGTGTAGAAAATTCAGAAGAACCATTCTTAATTTTTGTCAGTCATTACAAAGCATGTTCCTGGACAAGGTAGATCTCCCCTTCTTAAACTACTAACAAAGCACTTTTCCAGGCTGGTTGTATGTTATCATGTTAGCTGTTACATCATAAGAAGATTGTCTTTCCAAACCATGAATCTTTAATCTTCTGCTCTTAATACATTCTTTCTAATTCTGGACAGACTTCAGATTCTGTGAGCAGTGGGCCTGAAAGTGGAAGTTTTAGTGTCCAAATGGATATCACGTTGTTCGTCAAATTGATGAAGCATGCTCTTATATCAGACTCTGAGACATCTTATTTTCATCCATTGAAATGTTTGAAATTCTCAGTGTCATTGATAACACTTGCTTTGAAGAATATCCCACAGAATATTTCAATGGTGGAAAAGCCTTGTGCAGAGTGTAGGACCCTTTGCTATGAACAATTTTTATGAGGATGATGTGCTGAAAAGAGAAACTTCTGTGTGCTGCTACCAGGGCACTACATGACAGACTATATTTAGCACAGGTAATGGTATTACAGTCCTGGGCTTAAAGTGCAAACAATGAGGCCGAGTTCATTGCTCTTGTAACTCTGATGATCTTAGTAGCATTGCTGTGGGCATGAATTTGGCCTACAATTGTGAATTTTTTTCCCCCAATCTATTTAAGTGTTTACTCACAATAAAAAATGTCAGGCTGTCATTATAATACAAGCATGTTCTTCATTACATCCTCTTTAATTACATAGTATTAAGGATGGGAGTGGTATTTCTAAACTTCACATTTAATAATCATGTCTTGTGTCAAAGGAAACCTTTAGGAATGTAAGCAAGTACCAGCCAGAAGTGAGTAATCAGCTTTGTAACTACTTCTGCTCCCAACTTTGCAATTTTGAAGGATTTTGGTGAGTTTTAGAAAGATTCTTCTTTCAGTTTTTCTTTTTGCTGTAAGCAAACAGACTCAATATCAGAAAATTGGAGAAGAAAGAGGGACACATTAGGATGATTCTGAGACATTATCTTTTTGATATCTCTAAAGTCTAATACATGAAGTTGAGGAGTGGTGTTCTGCTAATTAAATATCAGCTCTGTAGAGATGAAAATAGGTTTTCTCAGTCCCATTGTTTATTATGGGCATTTCTTTCCAAAATCAAGAGCTGAAAATACAGGCCATAAAGGGTCTCCTCCTTGCCCTGCAGCACTGCATCATGTTACTGCAGAAGCCTGCTGGGAAATAGCTCAGGTCTCAACAGCAGCTAGAGTTTTTTCATTCATGCTTCCAGTGCACTGCACAGTCAAGGGAGATTCCTGACAAAAATATGAAACCTGCATATCCTTATCTTCTGGAACAACCTCGAAAAGGAGGAACATAATAGACTATGGTGAGAAAAGGCATCAGAAGCATTACAGAGAAATAGCTTAAAAATGGCATGTGTGTGTTGTTGAGAAGGTGTCATACAGGAACAGACAGGGACAAGGCAATTCAGAGACCAGTCTTTGTGGTTCTGTCCTTTGAGGATTCTGTCCTTACAAGTTAGTCAGTGGTGAGTGGTAAAAATGGGAGATTGGCAAATAAGAACATTGAGCTTCATTTTTTATCTTACATTAAAATAATCCCAAATGCTACTTGATACAAAAATATATACATCATATTCTGAGAATGAATTTTTCTCCAGCCTACACTCTGTTGTCAGGTCTGAGACATGCTTGTAAAGATGGGAGAAGCAAAATGCCAAAAAGTCTCAAGGAAGCATTTCTACTTCCAGGTAACACAGTGTACTGATTATTTTCTCAGCCTTCCTCTGTAGAGGCACCTAACATATTACTCTACTAATAGGTAATTCTGCAGTTATTTAGCATTTAAATGATTTCAAGAGACTCAGCTGTATTTCAGACCAGGGAAAACGCACACTTCCCAAAAACAGTTAGTTAGCTCAGTTTACTACAGTCTGGGGTAATTTTTCTACCACAAATGCCTTTTTTATGCTAAAAATCTCAGGTGCAACCAGATACCAGAAATAAAAAGAACATACCGTGTTTCATTTCAATAACGGGCAAATCAAACAGCTGCTGGACTAAACTCAAATGGATCTTGCCATCACAGAGGAGAACATCTTTTGTTTCTTCAGTAACTGATCCATTTGAAAAGCTTTTCTTCATATGCATGTATGTAAAAGAAAAGATCTTGTTAATGGCTTAGACATTGAGCCTGAATTCTTATAGCCATTCGTCTACTCTTACTCCTTTCAGTTCTTTAGGCATTTTGTATTTTCTTTGTCTGTCTTTCCTACAGTTTATAGATGACACCATCATGCAGTGCTATTCTAAAAGTGCAATCTCATAGTCCCACATGAGGAGGATGAAAATGCTTCTTTGGTTTTTTGCTTTGTGAGCTTCTGCAGCTCAGAGCTGCCTCAGCCCTGTGTGTGTTCTGTCCTGGGCACGCATCTGTGTGTCTGCTGGGCCTCTGCCTGAAGTCTGTTTGGTGGAAGGGAATGCATCGTGCCTGGAATAACGTTGATCCACATGCTGCCAGGGCAAATGAGTACTCTGTTCAGTTTCAGCTGTATGCGCGGCTGGGTTTGATAGCCACTGGTCAGCTATTCCATGCTGGTAAAATAACCTCTGGGCTATTTTGGCACAGGGAGAATTGCAGAGAGACTTGACATAGCAACAGTCTCTCTGAAAAGCTGTCATAGCAAGGTAGCTTGGGAATCCTATGACTTGCTTTGAGAGAGAGGGAAGGTATGGATTTACAGCCCTGGAATTTGCTCTGACATTCACTGAAAGAACACACTAGAATATAAAGGTGACTCATTTGTGCTGCATGAAATTTACGTGGCCCTGAGAATCAACATCTTTGTGTTCCATCGTTCTGGTTACTGCAAGGTGCAAGGACACAAAATAGTTGAGCTACTATGGTTATGGAGTGGATATATATTTTCATTTACATTTTCCTATCTGCTGTAATTCGAAAGTCATTTTAACATTGAAAATTTTCCAGTGACTCAATATCATTATGAAATAGATGTGAACAGGACATTTTCTTCTAAAAATCTTGCTATACTTTATCCTGTGAATTTCATTTTGTTCTTCCCATTATTTCTACCTATGTAGTTCCAAGTGTTATGTTTTGCTTTGGTTTTTTTTCCCCTTTAGCATCTTTATGTTTACAATACCCCCAGAATTTACATATTTGTTATGTGAATAAATAGTCTATTTACTCAATTTCCTAGACCCTTCTGTTTTGTAGATTCAAAAGGGATCCAAGGTAATGTTTTAGAATGGGTTGAAAGGCTGTTCTCTATCCTAACTCCTGTTCTAATTCTACCCTGTCTGTGTCTACTTCATACCCTTGAATCTTTCTTGCTAAAACTTTCAGTTGAATGAATTCACAGCTGCATCTTCTATTTGTGTGCACAGTAATCTAACCTTTGACTAAATAAATGTCTCTTTTAATGCTTCTCTTAATTTCTAATTGTGCTGTCTTTTGACAGTTGCTCTCTCAGTGAACATGTGCCTTTTTGCTCTGTAACAACCTTTCTAAATCAATCCCTTTCACTTTTCTGTATACATTAACTGTATCTGTGCTGTCATGCAACCACATCTGATTCTGTAAATCAGAATGTCTAATGACTTTTGCAAATGTGTTTTTCATCACTCTGCTATAAATTGCTCATGCAGATAGTCTGTGGCTGATTGTTGTTTATTTGTTTATTTATTATGATTGATTTTATCCACAAGAACCATAAAAAATACCTTTCCATTAAAAACGTGAACTTTCCAACTTTCAAAGATCTTCTCATCTTTTCTTGCATTCAAAAGAGCCAGAAATTTGTTGCTGCATAATTAGTAAAGGACATAAGTAAGGAATGCAGCAAGGAAGTATCATTTTCTTAGTCATAAACCTATAGCAACTTTTTGTTACAGCTGTAACTATAAAAGAGAATTTCTTCATAATTTTTAGGTCTTTTCAAATTATGTAGTACTATATTCTGTTGAACCTAGGTACACCTAAAACTCAATGGGCTGAATGTTCAGCAGTGAGCTTGTGCTTTGCATAGACATTACAAAGATGTTCTTTGCCTGTGCAGGTATTTGTGCAAAGCTTTTTCATTGCTGCATATGGTGGGCCAGCATATCTAAGAACTACTTCATTTGCCCAAGTTCATGTTGAAATAACATTTTTTTCTAACTGGAACTTCAGTTAATGAATTATTGAAAAAAATGGACTGTAAATGAAACAGGCACATTGCCTTGACCCAAGTGTTCATTTTTTCAGGTAGATATGCTTCAACTCAATAATTATCAGAAAACAATCTAGCTTCTGTTGAAATCAGTTGAATGGAAATGCATACTCAGGGTGACTTTGTTCTAGTTTGTTTCCTACTTAGCCTTGCACATTATTATTGGAACAGTCATTGGAGGTGGAAGGCATTTTTGTATATACAAAACTGCATGACACCCATTTTTAATCCTAAACAGTTTTTCAAGTACAGACCTCAAAGATTAAGACTCAGTTGTTTGTCTTTCATCACTTTTGAGCATTCATATGAACTATTTTCTTTGTCATGTACTTCTCTTTATAATGATAAATTTAATCGTCTTATACATTTATTTTTGACTTTTTACAAATTCTGTCAGGTCAAGAATCTTAACTCTGTTATAATCTAATTATTTAGCCTTTTTGTTTAATGCTTAGTTTAAGTGATTATAACTTGCCTTCTCTTTGAGGAATGTGTTCACACACGTCATATCACAGATTAACTGATTTAAACCTGTGCCTTCTTGTGAGGCAGGTAACTCTTAGTATTCCCTTTTTATAGATGATCATGTCATTACACAGGAAGCTTAAGAGATTTACTCAAGGTCATAGAAGTAATTTGTGACAGAGTTAGAAGTACAACTAAAATCTAGCCTTAGTACTTCCCACTTTCATGCCTTAACCCAAAGAAAATTTTCTAGCCAGATCTAAATTTAATCTACCTCTTCCCAAAATCCATTTCTAGTCTTACTGTGTTGTTATTTATCTCCAATAGAACTCCAAGGACTTGAAATTCCCAGATTAAAATCCCTTGTGTTACTTGCTTTATCCTAAACCAAAGTTTATTGGTAGACTAAGAACACGTTAATCACAGAAGAAACAAATATATTTCTACATATGTGAGTGGATATTTTCAGATTAAGTTTCTTTAGTCAACTTCCTGTAGTATGTGAAGTCCAACTCTCCCTCAACAAAAATCCAATATAAAGAAACGATCAGTTTAATAATTGTTTTCCTTCACCTGTGTCAGCCTGTCCCTGATCAGATTTTATAGCCTTTAAAGGATGTTCTGGGCAACAGGCAGCCCATCATAGCAGTGCCAAAATGTCATTCAAAACTCACACTTTGGATTGCAAATATGTACGGAAGAAAACAATTTACAGGCAAAAAGGATTCCTAGATTAGATATTATACACTGTATGTCTGCACAATAAAGGAACATGCCTTCTACCCCTTTTTTGAACCCCACTGAGCAGTCAGCTGGAGCTGGTTCTGCCTCTTGACCTTTTCTTCATTCGTCTTGTATTTCCTAATGCACTGCCTACGCTTGCCTGCAAGTTAAGATCATCTTAATCAACTTAAATTCAACAACTGATGAAACAGTGAAATAAATGAGAATATGCTACTAATCAGAATTGGTTTTACTAACACTGGATTAGTGATCAGTTGAAGTCTGAATGTGTCTTTCTTGCCCATGGATGTCTTGGAATGTAAAATGTTTTTCAGATGAGACTCCCAGCCGTGTCCCAAGTGCTGCATTACCTGCTGAATGATGTACCTCACTGATGTGCCCACACACTGCCTTTGTTTTTTCATAACAGTATCATATTTTGGATTCATAGTAATCTTGTAGTCACTTAACATACACAAGCTTTTCTAATCCTTGATTGTTTCCAGCTAATGAATATCCCATTTAAAGCAGAAATTTCAGGTGTTAATCCTGGAATATATTACTATGCACTTTATATTAGTTCATTTAGTTCACTTCAATCCTTTTTTTTTTTATTCTAGACGTTAAGGTCATCCATTTATAGGTGTGATATCCTGATCCTCTATTGAAAATACTGGTGACTTTATGGCATATGCAGATTTTATAAGCGTAACTCAGCAGATCATTAATGAAACTTTTAGATTAGCCTGAAAATCAGTCATGAGAAAATCCACTAGTAAATTTTTTCCATTTTCTTCTATATTACTGTAACCATTTACTATCTCCCTTGCAGCTAATTCCTTAACTATCTTATTTTTCTTCTATTAATCCCTGTTCTCTGCCATTGAACAAATAATTTCCCTTGTGGCATGATTTCAAGTACTGTACTGAATTACAGGTATTTTAAATATTCTTCATCTCCTTTGTGTTAATAATCTGTTCTTTTATAAAGGAAAGGTTAGTCCATCATATCTCTGCATTGTATGATGAATAGTGCTGTAGTTGTCTAGAACTCTGTTTTCATTCTTTTAAACCCTTGATTTCAGCTATGTTGTGTTCCAGTGGTGATTTCAGGTTTCATACCTTAGTACCCATTAGTCAGCTTGCTTTTACCTTGCCCCCACATTCATTGTGCAGGATGAGAAAAAACTAGTAAATTAGCTATATGTGGGGGTTCTGTCCCAGAAGACAATGAAAAGATACTTAAACAGCTAAGGAAGAGTATTGAAGAAGAAGCAGAACTATGATTTTTTACATTCAGAATACTGTGTCTCACTGAGCCTTGTGCAGCATTGCCACAGGTAGTGTTCACTAGGTTTGGCACCTGCACTGCTCCCCTTTCCTGTCATTGTTTCTACTGTTGCTGTGATTCCTGCTTGAATTTTGGTAGATTCTGTTTTTATTGTGGCAGAGATATTCATATCTTTGCTTGCCCTTATGTGGGACAGTCCAATTGCAACCCTAATTAACCTGGCAGAGAAGCATAAGCCTGTAAATTGTTTACGGTGGAAGAGATCTGAGGTGCTCAGGGTTGCTTAAATCCCAGTGAAGTTTGCATTTATAGGGCACATCAGCATTCCAGGTGACATGATGCTGGGATTTCTCTACTCTTGGTTCCCTGTTAATAGTTCTGCAACTACTCTTGCAGGTGTATTGTCATCTAAGATATACCTTTTGTGCTTGTGCTTCCATGATCTTTATGTAAGATCTTTTCTTGCCCTGTGCAGTATGAAAACTTGGCTTCATTCTTGACATTGCATGTTCCTTTTCTTTTGTGCCTGTGTATCCAAGAAACAAATCATCTGCTCTAATAAAAGGTGTTGTATCTCCTCTACAAACCCTGCTTGTCTGCTATTGATCAGTTTCAGAACACTTTTGACAGAATTTGTTCATAACAAATCCTCAACCTTTGCTCAAAATGTTATCCATGCATTAATCACACCTTCTCTTGACTACTGCAGGTCTTTCTTTTACAGTCATCTTAAATCTCTTGCTTCTAAATTTCGGGATAGCTCACTAGTTGCTTACTCCAGGGAGCAGTCATTTCACCTTCCTCTTCCATCATTTTCATGACTTACTTTCTATTGCTCTATACGAGTCAAAATTGCCCTTTGGATTTCAGAAAGGTTCATGGTCTTATTACAGCTCATCATTGCAGCCTGGTCTTCACTCATTTTACTGTGCCCCCCTTATAGTCCCCTTCTTTACATCATACATTTCTATCAGAATAACTTTACTGCCATATGGTTGGATCCTTTCTAGTCATCTCTCAGCTCTGTGTAAAAAAAAAACCAGTTCATTTTATAGCTGACCTTGGCAATAAAGTTTCCCATAGTAAATTGTATGAAGATACTATAGAAGTACAAGTTGACTTGTATACAATTATTGGTGAGCGCTAAGAAAAGAAAGTCATTGTGACTAATTGCTGAAAAGATATTATTTCCTGTTTAATTATGCAATATATTCTCTCACTGATATAAACTTTTGACATAATACAGCTTGCGAGCCAAATGTAGGAGTTTTAAGATATTCTTCAAATTAAGATGAATCTTATTCCTCCTGGAGAGGTTTGCCTAAATGCCTTTAATTTCAGATCCATATTGACTTTATTTCCTCTGTAATTAGCTCTTGAATGAGACTAGTTTAAATATTCTGCAGCTGTTTCTTTTCTGGGGAAAAAGGATGATAAAAGTATCTTTTTGCAAAATGAAACAGAAACAAATCTGTGACAGATCCTCTTTTTTTTTTTTCTTTTTTAAATAATATCTTCTTCTTGCATTTGTCTGTCTGCCCTCCCACACTACTCTGAATCACAAGTCTATATGTGATGAAAGAGCAATAATATTTGCTTTTCAGGGTTGAATGATCAAGTTACCTCCGGTGGCTGAACGCTATTACGCAAGTGATAGTGCAGTGACATTTCCAAAGTGTGAATGATCATGGTTTTCTTCTATGGCTATGGGCTACGAAGAATACAAATTCGGGTAGCACTGCATAGATGTGACTTGAGAGGAGTTATAGGCAGGCTTGCACTAACAGGATAAACAAAGGGTTTGACGACTATTTAGTGAGCAGACATTATGAATTATTAAGTAATAAATATTTGCTTTCTTTTTTTAGTTTTCTAAGCAGAACAGGAAATATACATAAATTTGTCAATAATGCTTCTGCACAACAGTGTTTGTAATTGCTCGTTAATTATTGCTACATTTTTATCTATTATGTTTTTAAATTTCCTTTTATGTTTTAAATATGCATAAATATGGTTATGCAGTTCTTATCATTATATTCTTTAGTGCAATAGATTTCTCAATCAAGATTGAGCCTCTGCTGTGCTGGGGATTATACAGACACTTAAGAAGATGTGCACTTGGCACAAAGAGCTGGAAGATAATGGCCATATTATTGACTGGACTGCAGTGTTCCTAAAGCTTAGAATGTTTTCCACTGGCTGATATTTGTATCACAAGGCAATGAAGCTACTTCCTGACTTTTTGCACTGTGAACACAGAGTCTAGCTGGAACCTACAGCCCAGCTGGTCCCTGAGCTCACAGTGCACTAATCAACTCCTGAAGGAGGAACAAGTTTCAGATGTCTGAATATAAACTAATCAAAACAACTATTTTCTCTGAAAATTATTAGCTGCCTATGAAGCAAATATTTCCCTGTCTGTCTGTAGACCTTTTTGCCAAGTCTATTTTTCATTATTTTTTGGCATCATGCTGTGATCCTGTCGGATTTCAGAAGTGAGGCTGAACTGTGCAAGGCATTAGTCAAGACTTCCCCAGGAAAGCTGTGTGTGTGGGAAGTATTAAGAGACACTTTTTCTGAGTCATTATAAT
Organism: Atrichornis clamosus; assembly: GCA_013400975.1. Classification (NCBI taxonomy): domain Eukaryota; kingdom Metazoa; phylum Chordata; class Aves; order Passeriformes; family Menuridae; genus Atrichornis; species Atrichornis clamosus. The sequence goes on from WBMZ01004048.1 coordinate 22,186, forward strand.
GCAGTGTTATCAGTGCTTGCTGCTGGCTTAATGTGAAACTAACCTGTTCAGATAAATAGGTCTTCCTTTCTAAACGTAGTTTTTCTAGCAGTATTTTATAAGCACCTAATTTTTTTGTTGTTGTTTCCAAATTAACAAAACAGGTTAACTAATTCTTACTGCTTGTGCAAGCAAATGTGCACAGCGACTTTGGATCTTAGATTAATGATATGTGTCATTTATAAAACTTCTCTTTAGAAAGGTTAATTCAATTGAATCCTAGAGATAGCGCTGCTTGCTAAATAAATAAGGTGATTTATGTTAAGAAATCAAAATTAATTTGAACATGTTGGAGAACAGAAGGGCTTGCTTCTTGTCCAATAAAATCCTAAATTATTTAAAAGAGACATGTTGCTTTTTCACCAGAATTTGTATAATGTGTTCCAGTTAAATTATTGACTAATTCAGATCAAAAGCTTTGCTTTTATCCAGAGAAACCAACATACTAGAATCTGTTTAAATGCCAAGTATACGATTGCTAAAAAGTATTGAACATGATTTAATAGAGTCACCATTCCCCTAATGAGTGTTTAAGGAGGGGTACTTAGATGTCTGTATGCATTCCTTTAAAGTAAAAGGAATTAAAATTTGTTTGAGAAATACATACTTCAGCATTATCACAATGTAGTGTATTATTTTGACATAATGCTGCTTATGTTACAGTAGATAAGAATGCATTTATAATTGGCATCTACATCCTGAGAGGGACACCAGTTTTATCACTACCATCAGCATGTTCAAAAATCTGATCAGGATAACATTAGTATTCCTGCAAATAATATTAACAATAAACGGAAATAATTACCCAACCTACATTTCTTAGGTGAAATTCTTATTGAAGTCAGTAGGAAATTTGCCAAAACAAGGGTGGATAGGAAAATGATGGTTTGACATTCTTCTGTTTATTTAATAAAATGATAATTACATATTGATGGATTGGAGGTTTTGGTTTTTTGAGAGTTTTTTCCAGAAAATTTTAAGTGGTAATATGTTTTACGAATTGAGTGTGTCCAGTTCTGTGAAGATTAGTGGTGAGAAATCAAAGTAGAAGCCAAATTCATGTTATGCTGATTTGAATTTTCCATAAATTGAGATTCAGTAGTTTATTTCAGTCTTCCTGTGAGTCTGGATATCTTCAGACTTTGGATTTGAGCTCAGGTTTTAATTTATTATGTTGCTGGTGAGCTACTGTACCACCCTATTCATCGGCTCATCTCTGCACTAAATTAACATACAAGCCTTTTTCAGATTAACAACTCTGTCTCTGTTCTCTCTCTTTGAGAGATGCATACAAAATCAGCCAGTGTCCAAGACAGTTTTGCATAAGGAAAAAACAAACAGACAAATCTCCCATGGAAGTATCCTCTAAACTACTCACATCATCCTGAGTTATTGTTCCAATGACAAATTATAACTCTATTTTAGGTTAATCTTGATGCCAAACTAGATTACGTTTCTCATGGATTAATAAGAATAAACTGCATCCTCTTGATTTAAAGCTAAATAAATACAAGATTGTTTAAAAATTCAGTGTCCTATCACAATACTTCTAAGCTGACAAAATGTTACCTGGTAAGTGACATGAACGACAGGCGGTTCCTGGGAGCACGGATAGGCTAAAGATATCCTCCTCCCATTCCTAGCGAAGTCTGTTATTTCAGAAAGGCTCAATTGTAACTCATTGAAACTGCCACAAAGTCTCTCTAAATTTCTAGATATGTGACTCATTCCCCTTTCACTTGGCAAATTGTTGTTTTTAGGAGAATTGGATGTTTCTTGGATCACACTGAACTGCACTTTAGGGGATGTTGGTCTGCTGGAAATCCTGGTAGGTGATCCAAAACCACGAAGAGACACTGAGCGATTTGTAGGTTCAGCATCCAGTGTTTCCAAGGCCACCGAGGAGTCACCTGGGAGCCTTTTTTCATCCAGGTCACTCACACTTGATGAAGAGCTCTGCTCATAACTAGGGCTCTTTACTTCTTCAATGAGTCTTCTCCTGCCACTCGGAGATTGAATAATTGTGCTTCTTGGTATTAACAACTCCCTGTTTTGAGTTTGGTCTTCTGTGGCAAGATTTTCAAAGAACTTTCTTTTTCCAGGTATATTAACAGAAGATTCAAAGTTATAAAACATATTCTGCTTAGTCTCAGGCAGTGCTGAAGAATTTTCTTCCAGTATCAACTCTTTGATCATAAGACGCATTACATACCTATCTGAACTTGAAGATGGAATGAGATTAGGCTCAGGGAACTTCTGCTTGCCAATCAGAATCAATAAGAGTTTATCTGTTAAAAAGCATAGGCCCTTTGGTCTTTCATTTTTTTCCAGCTGGATTTGTTGAATGTGAGGCATGCAGGAAGAAGTAACTGAATACACCAAAACAATATTAGAAGTGTTAGAGGCTACTGCCACAATCTGAGCTCTAAGGTCAAAAGCCATTATATCAGGAACCAGAATACCTGGGATGGTGACTTTTCTGGTGGTCGTTACCTTCCTCTCAAAAGTCACTAAGATCAAGTGGGAAGAATCTTGACCATTTGTTGCTGCAGAGTCTTTGCGTTTCAGGCTAATGAGAGGACTGGGATCAGACCGACGGTGGTTGGCAAGGATATGGGTTAAATCCACAGGACCTGATGAAGAAGAAGCAACTGAATCAACACCTGATCTGTCTGAATCTATGGACTTTCTTCGCGTGTCCATGGAGTATTCCTCATCACCAAGCACCAGAGCAGGCTGTGAGATTAAAGAACCAGTTTCTGTACCAGATGGAACATCAAATGCAATGCCCGCATTAAAACCACAGATACTATCTAAAGGAAGCTCAGTAGCTACAGCAATTTGGAAATCCAGTGTGGCTTCTATAGCACAGATATAACCTCCCACATCAAAGACTGGGCAAAAGGAGCAGATATTTAGAGTTTTCTGAGCGTTATCCCATATGTAGGAGTGCAGAGCACTGCCTATTGCAACTACTAAACGATTACCATCCTTAGTCCAGCAAGCACAGTGGATGAGTCCGCTGCTTTTGATATCTGCCTTAACCCGTGTGTTGTCAGTACGCACAGCATGCAAGACTGAGGCATCTCGTTTTGTAAGCACAGCCAAGACCTCTTTCTTTGGATGCCAGACACAGCCCTGAGAAACCAGTGGAAATGGTTCACCAACTTCACAAGTCTGAGAAATCAAGGGTTTTTTCTTCTCTGCACTGCTGTAGACCAGCTGCCAAATGCTTACATGCTTTTTGTGCTGAACAGCGAGCAGAGCTGGGGTGTCTGTAGAGCAACATGGGCCCCAGTAAAGCCCATGAACATGTTCAAATTGACCAACAACACATGAGTCTCCAAACTTCAGTTCTCCATTTTGATAGTATAGAGCAGTCAGTATCACTTGCTTCCCATCTGTCCAGGCAATTCCATGCACAGGATGGATGGCTTGATATAAAGCATTGAGGCCGGTTCTCAACAGCTTTGCCTTTCCCAGCTCCATCTTTTGAAGCTTTCTGTCTAATGGTGGTTGTTCCAAAGTAGAGAATCCATAGAATTCACTTGCAGATCACCATGAGGAAAATTTTTTCTCATGTCTCCTTCCCTTCCTTTCCAGCATCAAGATGGTTTTTCTGCTAATAATCCAAGAGCCTGTATTGTGAACTCCTTCTCAGTAGGCCTGCAGCTGCTCTTCTAAGTATAAATCCATGTCAAAGCTGCTTTGGCTATGTCTTTTCCTGGGAGGAGTTATCATCTTCATGTGATTGCTAACAAGGTTTAACCAATTACTGTGCATTTTCGTAGAAGGCTATTTTTAACTCCTCACTGCTGCGAATATATTTAAAAATAACACTAATGCCTTGACCTTCAGTGAATGAAGGTCTTTGGTAAAGAGAGAGATCATACACTGGTAAGCCTAAGTATTAAGCTACAGCCTGAAATAATGACCTGACACTTCTTTCAGCCAGCCTTTGAAGGATAAAAAAAGATTTAAACATAACTGAGAACTGTACAAGGCAGATTGCAATCTCTGATGGGCATCTCTTTCAAAGATCCAGAGTGGCTATGAAAGGAAAGTAGCAAAGGAAAATAATAATGCTCTGTTCTGTTACTAGTTACAAGAGAATGAAGAGATTTTTAAAAAAAAACAACTAAAACCAAAACCAGAACAAACAAAAAACCCCCAACAAAGTAGTCTAAAAGCAAAGAGAGCTGATTAGTGATTAGTGTTCATTTTATTGGGACAGATTTCCTAGTTGCAAATATATATTGATTTCTTTCTTGGTCTTCCTAGCCACCTGTATCTGAGAGCTCTTCCCTCATTATATAGCCAAAATCGAAAGAGGAAGTCAAAATTTTCCTCTTTCTCTTAACTCTGCAGTTTTTACAATACTTAACATAACATCCTGCAAGATCCTTGAGTTGACAAAGATCCAAAAGACCCAACCAATAAATTCCTGTAACACAGCAGGGCCGTGTGAGGATACTGCAGCTGGGATCTGCTGTTTCAGGCCCCGACCTGGTTCAGGTGGACTGCCTTGGCTGCCTCCTCCCTTCCCTCCTCAGCACAGCCTTCTCTGGGGTTAGCTTGGACAGAGCATGCGTATCACTGAACAGAAATAGTCAGGGTGGGATTAATTGCTTAAATATAAGCAACCATGACTATTTTCAGTGCCCCAGGATATCTGAGACAGCCACGCTGGGCTGGCAGATACAGTGTAGGACTTACAGAAGAGTAGTGCCATTCTGGAGTGGCAGCTGGCAGCAAAGAGATGATCCCTAGATAGTCCCTGGACTGTCTAAGATGGCATTAGAAGCTTATAAACAGGTAACTGAATCCCATCCTCAGCATCTTTTTGTAATTCTTGTTCTGCCACTGTGTCTCCTCTTAGCTTGTGTCTCTTGCTTTTCACATTTTAAAAAAAGTGAATAAATTAAACCTGGGCAAAGATTTACAAGCTATCAATGTAATCACTATGGTTAAAGATGTAAGACTTAACTATACATATTCTACATCTTCAGCTGATTTATACATTATATGTTTGTATATTACCACCTGGGGAAAGCAAATATCCTGTTGAAGGCAGTTGAACCTCTGTTGTGAGAAATTTTTCAATATCCTTTTTCCAGGTATATTTACTAAGGATGGTGGTTATCACCACTAAAGAACTCCTAAATTTGTGTAGTATCACATGCTCATTCACAGCTACTTTTTTTTTTGTGAATTATTTAATGAAGATTACATTCAAAAAAACCTTTTTTATATTCATCAAGAAGAAGCCAGCAAGGATGACTGGAAGAAGTAAAAATTAAAAAGCTAAACATGCAGGGTAAAGATCCCTTTTTATGCAAGATTCCTACATTTTTTGGTCTCTGTGCTTGTGGTGAAACGATGCCTTTTAACAATTTTATCTTCTGTTGTGGCACAGATGCCATACTGCCATACCTATTTCACTAGGAGCTCTGACTACTCCGTACTTCCTCCAAGTTGTAGCAGGATTATTGTATCATATTTTAGTGGTAGTTTCTTACCCATAGTTGTTATAATGACGAGATTACATTAAAATACAATCCCAGCAGCTCTATAAATTGACAGAGTCTGTATAAGATATTTTTGTTTTTACTTTAAAATAATGGTGTTTCACTGCTTTGTTGTCTCCTGGATGTATTTTGCTGAAACTGATAAAGCTGTTCTTTGGCACAGCATCTTATCTTTATTCTGCACCATTGTGCTTTAAATATCCTAACAAAACTGTGTTGCAGCTGGATTCTAGCAACCTAAAATGTGTTTTGGATGCAAAACCTTCTGTCTCAGTGTGACTGAAAGAAATGGTCAGATGTTTCACTAAGGATGATGTGTGTCATGCAGACGTCTTGAGAGCATGGACTGACTGCTCGTGTGGAAGACTGGACTTTACTTGCTATTGGGTTGGTTTTTTTCTAATTTCATCTGACATTATCAGAGGGTGATACAAGGCTGAATACGTGAGATTTGCCAGTAAGAGAATCATCCTCAATTTTGGAATTCAGGTCATCTCACAAACACTGAAGTCTTGAAAAATATTTGCAGCAGAGCCACGGTGAGATTTTCATCTATCTCTGAAGGTGTTATGAAACAGGACTTCATCTGAAGTCATACTTATGACATACATAAGAAGTCATACATCATCTGAAACATACTTATGTTTATTTCTAGTTAATTATCTGAGATACACAGATACAAAGATGATAACATCCACAAAGTTCCACTGGTATGGTAGTGAGCTGGGGAGACAAGTGAGCATGAATTTGCTGTAGCCATTTCAAAAATCTTTAAGGCTCAGTGTTCCTTGAAATCTGCAGGGTTTGGACACACTGCAAGCTCTATTCTGTAGCAATTGAGTTGGAACCTCAGACTCCATTTGGGATGACATTTGAGAATCTCAAGGCAAATTTCCCCTTGTGGTTCACTCTGAGTGTTTTTTGGTGGGAGCCAATAATGTGGGCGAGGAACCTCTGTGAGAACAGAATCATCTGGTACCACCATAAACGTCAGATATGACAAAATTCAATTGAGATAAGATTATCTTTCATATTGTATCTTTAAAAAACTGCAAATAATGGAATACTTGCAAAATATACAAAGAGGAAAAAAATTAAGTTATGCCATGATTATGAATTTAAACAAGTTGTACTGGGGATCAAAGCAGGCACAAAGTGAAAAAAAGAGACAATGAACATTTGTTTAGCACAGTCTCATTTTTTAATAACGGGATAAAAATAGGAAAAAACAATTTCACTCATTCAGTTAGCATATTTTTCTGCAAAAAAATATAAATAATATTTCTGTTACCTTGGCATGCACAGATCTCTATAGCACACACTCAAAATAAAGACTGGTAATTGAAAACTATCCTGGCAATACTACGGTTAGAAATCTGAGACACTCCAGTGAGTGACCACAGTCTTTACACCTACAATGAGCTAGATTCTGATCTGTTAGCATCTCTGTGCCTCTGATTAAGTCTGGTGTAACTCAGATCAGGATGTCACCTGTGGTTTAAACAAGGTGTTTCAGGTGGTGGCACCTTGGCACTCCAGTGAGTGACCACAGTCTTTACACCTACAATGAGCTAGATTCTGATCTGTTAGCATCTCTGTGCCTCTGATTAAGTCTGGTGTAACTCAGATCAGGATGTCACCTGTGGTTTAAACAAGGTGTTTCNAGATTCTGATCTGTTAGCATCTCTGTGCCTCTGATTAAGTCTGGTGTAACTCAGATCAGGATGTCACCTGTGGTTTAAACAAGGTGTTTCCGGTGGTGGCACCTTGGCTGTCTCTCTCCTGCAGAGTAATTCCAGACAGCCAATCCTTGGTGCTTTGGGGGAGATGGTTTTTAGAAGTTGTATGTAAAGTCCAAAACTGAACACTGAGTTGCACACAGCTGCCAGTTGGTAGACATGAGTTCCCATGGTTCATAATGAGTGTTGGAAAATTAATCCAGCCTTCATCTTTGGAGAGAGTGAGCTGCCCTTTTTTTATACTGATTTATATTGCTGTTTTCCCACATTGCTCTACATAGTATTAAGGGAAACAGTGAATACTTTTTGTGTCCAAATGGATCAGAGCTAATGAGTTCCAGGTTCTTAAATATATTTATCTGTCTATTTCTTATCCAGTGGGAGATTGGTATCTAAATAACTTTGTGGATCTGAGTTCAGCGCCTTGCTGGAAAAGCAGAATTTCAGACTTCATTTTCTCCTTTACTCATGGTAAAAAAACTCTTCCAGGCTAAATCTTGCTTCAAGTTAATTAAATAGATGTTAATATTCCTGGTGACTTCAGAGGAAGATAGATCCAGCTCAATATGTAATAAAAATGTAAGAGTAATAATTTTTTTAATACTAATGTAACTCAACTTTATGAAATGTCTAATACTTTGTAGTATTTTTACTTCAAAAGTATTTCTATTTAAAGCTACTCACCACGATTTCACCAATTTAAGTAGATGTGTCATTTACTTCAACACTTTCAAGAAGCCTGAGTATTTATTTACGTAATAAATACATACTAAATGTCTTTATTCTTTCACATTTACATTTCTTTGCCTTGAGATCTGATTTTAAAAAGCAGTTATCTGTCATAAGCTAACTGGAACAGAATGTAAAAATTATGCACAGTTAATAAAGAAACAAAATACGTAATCTGTCAGAGCAGATCCATTGATCCATGCTATGTAAATCAGTGCTCTTCTGACAGGGATATGTCTGTGTGCTGTTACTGCTCTCAAAATAGGATTTTACCCACTAGCTACACATTTTTGTACATATGTCATGTAAAGTGGGAAACACCTAATAGAATATTGTAATTTTAACATAAATATATTTAAGAAACTGCTAAGAAGTTTGGTTAATTAAAAAACATGTATGCAAATTATTGTGTAAAGGCAAGCCCCTCATCTTTTCTATGCAGGCTCTATTCAAACTAAGGAGACTTCAGGCAGGAAAGTCACCACTTCTTTCTAAGACTGTTTTTTTCATACTTGCAGAGCCTTGGTCTTATCTTTCTGGTGGGACTGCTTGAGCCAAGGGTAACAGGCTGGCTTGATCTGGCATCTGTAAATAGAAGCATCTAACATGGGGACACTTATGATGAAGGAGACACTGCAGAGCAAGACGAGATTTGCCTCTTCTTGTAGAAGTTTACAAATTCTGTGAGCACTTCCACACTCAGGGAAATGCTGCTAGATGGCAACTCTCCAAACGTCATACGAGTATAACTGACTGCAGTGACCCCTCTGGTGTAGGACCTTGAGTTCTTTGAAATCCCCCTGGGTCTCAGGGAAAGCACTAGAGATGCTCCATCACATCATTCCAACCTGAGCTATTCGTCACTCTTGCAGGAGTGTTGTCAACGGTTCTCTTGGTGTTTGTGGCTCTTGAAACTCCCTCTCCTCTGTAACAGAAAGGCAAATATGCAATTCTAACATAGGAGCCCAGCACATTTGGGGGAGCAGAGGTAGCAAAGCATTTGTTAATCACCCAAGCCTTCCCTTTTGTTTAGAGTGAGACTCTCGTGGTTCATTAGAGTGGAAAGAAGAGAACCAAATCTTTTCAGAAGGGCACTTCTTTCTCATCAAGGGCTTAATGTTTTTCTGGCCTTCACAACGCTAAAGCAAAACTGGTGAGGAATTAAGAAGGAAAGCAGGTTGATTATGCAAACATGGTCACAGAGAATGAGACTCATTTCTCATTTAATTGTAGGTGTGGGATTCATCCCACAAATTAGTATTTCTGCATTGAAGTATATCCATATGGTTGCCTACATGAAGGTAGTATCCAAGCTCCCAGTAGGCAACAGCGTGGAGCCTCAGCTCTCTAACATATCTCTGCACATGCACACTGTAGTTGTCTAAGTCAGACCCTGCTTACTGATTCACTTCAAATCAGTGGTGAGAAATAGATACTTTTAGGGTATGATTCATTCCATCCTAAAGCACCTAAAATAGATGAATCACCCTTGCTTTATGAGCCTAGCTGAAGTACTTGGATAGAATATGGGTATGGACAGATGAATGCCAAGGAATGGTTGTGTAGTCATTACGTGCATGTCTGTTATAACAAGCACATTTATCAACGATCAACCCACCAACACCCCTTTCTAGAGCTACATGAGTCCTACTCACATCCTTCCCACTACTGAATGCCCTCTCTGTCTCAAACCACTTTTTTGACTAAATGCTCACATATGTCTATGCCAGTCTCTTGCACATGCTTTATAAAGCAATCAGGTTTTCAATAGAAACTCCACTTCTTATGTTACAAAAATTATACTGGGCAGAAGAGCATGAAATGTTCTTTAGGAAATATTCCTGTCTTGGCAAAGAGAGGGAATGGATGATCTAATGGGTCTTTCCATCTGTAAGTCAACATTCAGCTTCCAAATTATGACCGCCTTTTTCTTTCATAGGTATTAAATGTATTTGGTTTTGAAGATGTCTCTTATTAGTACTTTCTTTTTTAAATGATGTAAAATCATGATGCACTAGATGATGTAAATCTATGCTTTTGAAGTGATATTTTTATAGTTTTCCCCAGACACATCAGATAACAATTTCTTGCATGGCTAAATGCTCTTTGCCACAGTGTGCATACTCTGTTAGATCACCTTCAACTGAAAGCCCGTTGAGACTTGAAGAAGAGCAAAGGATGTTAATATTTTTAGCAGATATATATTTGTCCCAGCTTGATAAGATGCAAAGGTCATTAAACTCTGTCAGCTCTGGGAAAATAATTTATTATTGTAAAGGAACTCAGGACAGCATGAGCTGGACATAACCCTGTACTCAAACTGGTTTGTTGACAGTGCAGACAGAGTCAAACTCTTAGCAACACCTGTTTTGGAAAGTGCACTAGAAAGCAAATTATATAAAGTACATCAAAATTGGTTTCTTCTGAATCACGTGGGTTCAGGTATCTATTCAGGCAGTTAAACTGTGGTTGACAGTATTGATTGAGAAAGATTGTGGGGTCTCTCTTATGTTGCTTAATATATGGGATGTGTTTGATGATAACACTTTCGATGGCCAGGACAGTTGAATAGTTTGCTGTTGTTGTCACTGGTAGGGCTGTTCTACTTAGGACAATTTCAGAAGTGTCTGAAGAAAGCTGATTCCCAGCAGTATTGAAACTCTTGTAATAAAATACCTTTGGCTTGGTTTCCCCTAGAAATGTTGTTGCTTGTTAAACTTAGTAGGATCTCCTTACCTCCCTATTATAGACAAAAATATTGGTGAATATGTTCTAACACAAACCTGCTAATTAAAATGAAACAGTGGTAACATTTTGTTGCTATCCACCCTCATGTTTAAATACCTCACCTGTAATTCTCTGTGTAGGCTGAAACTGAGCTATAGTTGATGACATTTTTAATCCCTAGCCCTTAAGCTAGTTGAAGTGTTAGGTAGAATTGTATTGAAGGTCCTGTGGGCTCTACAGTTTTACTGAAAGGCTGTACTGCTTCTGTTTTGGCCTTTTAAAAAATCTTAGATAAGGCCTTAATGCAATGCAAAATAAAATTAAAAATACTTTTTCCTGCTTCCCTAATAGGAAGGATTAGAAATTTTTCCACTTCAAGGTCAGTTTAAGCCTAAACATCTGTTCTCCAGGATTCAGCCACCTTGACTCCATAGGTGCAAAACCTGGAACATCTGACTCAGCCTTGTCTTTCTCTAAGAGAGCTGAAGGCCAAATGCTGGGCCAACCCTGATGAGTAGCTGAATACCAGAAAGATTAGTGTTTGTGTTTCTCCTAGAGATTAATGTAAAAAGCCTAAGACTTTTAGTGGCTGTTGCTGATCCGTTGACACTTACCTGGAATTAATGCAGTTCCCTTAGTATCATGCAAAAAAAACCCCAGCTTTTTACAATCTTTCTCTGCTGTCCTACTTGTAGCTGCCCTGGTATGTTACAATCTGCCTCTCTGCTTGCTGAACTTTTAGTTATAACTTCAGATCATTTTGGTCAGGAGATTCTAGAAACTCATTAAATAGCGTTATAATTGCACATGCAGAATGAAGTAAAACAAATACAGCCTTAATTTTCTGAGTCCATTAGCCAGCTCCCTTGATTCATTTATCTGGAGGATTGAGAATGCCAGTTAATTTCATTTCCACGGTTACATTTTCCAAAATCATCGAAAGACTAATCAAAAGCTTGTAGCTAATATTTGTGGCTTGTTTGGTTTTCTCCTGTTGTTTGAACTCCTTCCAATACGTCTTGCCAGTGACATTTCTTCACCACTCAGAATAAATACCAAAACTATAAAGAAATACTTTTACTGAAGAAAGCAGAAAATGTGTTGCCCTATAAATACACAGTTTCTCAAAGTCACTGAGTTCCTTCTGTAACTTCCATGGCAAGGAAATGACAGAGCTGGAATAATTAGTTTACTGAATAGATGTGATATATGTGATTCCAGTACTGTTCCACAGTTTGGAAGACAGACTTACTTACATTTTTAAATTCATTTTTTGCTATGAAAGATTGGATGGAAAAGAAAATCTAATCCTCTTGGACTATCCATTTAAGATATTGCTATTATTGGAAATTTTTTGGTGAGACCACACTGCATGACCCTGAGTTTAGCCTCTGGGTAGCAAGGTGTTACATTTATTTATGTTAAAAGAGGATATCTCCTCCTGAAGTGTTTGGAATCTAAATAGACATGGTAAAATGATCATTCTTGTTACATAAATTAAATACTGAGGCACAGAGCAATTCAGAGCATATCTTCAATTCAGCAGGCTGCCTTCAAAACAGTAGGCAGTGATATCACTGCAGCAAGCTGCATGTGTTTTAATTAGTCTGGATGGATGCTGCAATTTCATATTTATATTGCATCTGAGGTGCTAGCTAGTTTTCTATTAGCCACTTTGGAGCATTATGCACTGCAAACACATCCAAAGTGATTTAGGGTCAGGCAGTCAATTTCAGAATTGTGGTTAACCTCACTACCACTTCTTTATTTCCTTCTCTTTTTCATCTTACATGAAAACTATTACAGACTCATACATCAGTTTAGGTGAAGGGATCTTTGGAGGCCATATGGTCCAACTGCTTGTTTGGAACAGGGCTGATACCAAAGTTTGTTCAGGTTCCTTAAAGCTTTGTTTGATAACTCATCTTATGAAGATTTTTTAAACCTATATTTAGTTAGAAATTCTCTTGCTATGACTTGTGTCCATTGCTTCTTGTCCTTTTGTTGGGCATCTCTGAGAAGAGTGTGGCACCATCCTCTCCACCACCCATTAGGTAGCTGTAAACAGCAACTGAGATCCTTCTTCTCTTTGTCGTCTGCAAGCTGAACAAATCCAGCTCCCTTGCTCTCTGCATTGGAATGGTTGGGCTTGCTCCAGTATGTCCTTGTACTGGGGAGACAAGCCTGTGAGACCATGAGTCTATCTAAACCCATGTGATTTTGGAAGTGATAATTTGCATTAATCTCTTCTGGAAGCAAGTTCCATTATTAAGGTCCTGGTCTTGTGTAATTTTTGCCGTCATTTTGGAATATAAGCTACCAGTTTCTTGACTCTGGTAGCTGGTGGTGTATATCCTGATGAGCTGGACCTCTTCCCTGAGCATACCTGAGGTGACCTCACCTAGTCCTGTAAAAGGCTTTGCAGATCAGGTCTAAGATCTTCATAATGACTCACATAAAAACGTTGTGAGAGAGCATATGTGAATATCTGAGTTGGAAAGAGCTTGGTGAGAGAGGCATGATGGCTTTCAAGGCAGTTTTAGTGCCACTGAAAAAATCCAGCTGCAGTTTTGCACTCACAGCTACAGCTGCAAGAGAAAACTATAGATACAGATGTGGAAAAGGAGTTCCAAGAGGAAGATGAGGATTCAGAATAATTGCTTCAGGAGGAAACTTTATTCTGTTTTGGGGCATTTGGAACAAGTATTCATTGGGAGGAGGTGATGGTGCTGAAGACTTGTGGTAACCAGCACAGCACTGGTGAGAAGTGAGACAGCCTTCCTACAAAAGGCACATTGAGATTTTTGGGTTTAATCTATTAATCACGTGACCATCACAGTGGGTATGCCGTCAGAAATGCCCTAAGCATGTGCTTTGAGAGGAATCACACATTCTGGCTGACTCTCTTTTGTCAGTGCTGGTGATGCACAGAAACATTCACAGTGACATGACCTGCTGAGCTCTGCAGGTTGGTGTTTATTTTGGTTGGGTTTTTTTCCAGCATGGTGCTGGTTTTGCATGACCTGTACACTTTGGGATTAACATTTTTAGTTTGTTTTCACTGTTCGTAGAACACTGATTGGGTTTCAAAGTAATGCTGATTCATTCTTCATGGATGCTGGTGAGGGAAATATGTATTGTTGGGGGGTTTTGTGGCTTCCATGTATTTATACATTTGCAGAATTTGTGCTTTCGGTTTATGGGCAATTTAGTGCTTTGCCTTCCAGGGGTGTTCTTCGTGTGCATATGGAATCTATTACTCATGATTTGTAGATCTTTTGTAGATTTTAAAAACAATGAAGAATGGGATTTCACAATATAGGAACTATGAACTAAATTAAGACACCCTAAACATTTGAAGACTGTTTGTCTTCCCAGAAATGGAGATGCATACATAGTTTGTAAACAGTGCTAGCTGTAGGGGGTTTAACTAAAGAAAATGGGATATTCATCTGCTAAACTTTGAGGTTTTGGATTTCTGTAAAACCTCATAATGACTGTGGTCAACTTGTCCTCTTTATGACCACTGAGTAATCTTAGATGTTGAAGTCATGTGGTTCCATCAAAACATTTGAGAAAGAGGGTTGAGAGAACCTCCCACTTTTCCAGGCAGCTGTTTCTGTTGCCAGGATAGAAAAATGTGCTGTGGGAAAGTCTTGTGGTAAAGAACTGTTCAAGAAAGTGAGCTCTACAGAGCCTTGGAAACTGAGACTACTGGACTTTATTCCAAAGGTGGAGGAGGTGGATGACATGCAATGACTTCCAAAGAGCATTCTTAAAACACTAATCTGATCTACTTTGATAATCTAGTTTTAGTCATTTTCTTGGTCATGAACATTCCCTCTTAGTCCCTTTGTCCTTTCTGTTTCCCCTCCAATTCTCTGCCAATCCTAAACCGCTTTTTATTGTATTTCAGAGGCTTTCCTGAAGATATGGACATTCCTTGTTTTAGTCTACTCTTCCAAGATCTTCATGTGCTGTGGACTTGTTAACAACACATATTTAAGCATCTCAATGCCTCCAGTGAGTACTGTGAGGGGAAAAATAACATTATTTTTTGTTCAATATCTGTGGTATCAAAGATTTTTAAAAACATACTCACGCAGCAACTTTTGAGATACCCTCTACAGATCCTTTTTTCTGTCTTGGAATTTGGCCTCAGCTTTCTTCCCATGGTCTTAAGAATATGAGTGTAGGGGATCTAATTAGCTCATGCCCAAAAGAAGCATTTAGGATCCCAGCATGGGGCAAGAGGCCACAGGACAGGATATGTATAGATACAGCATGTTAGACCTAGGTCACAGCTTGGTTCCTCCTAATCCCATCGTGTGGCTTGGGACCTTTGCAGTTGGTGGGGTTTGCTTTTTTATTATGATTGTCAGTCTGCCTGAAGATGCTGGAATCTGTTTAAGGCCTGTTACTTGTGATGACACTTGAAATAGATACACTGTGATCCTGTCTGAACTATGTCTATTATGTGATTAGATCCAATCTCCTGTCACAAGACACAACTCTATTCTTCTCCCGTTGTGGAGAGATGTGTGGCCTGATCAAAGGAAACATATAAAAGCTCAAGTGAACCCAGCAGAGTATAATTTGCTTTTATCCATTGGATTTATGCCTTCTGATGCTCTGATCATGTGAGAGGACACAGACATCTACCTAGAGTCTGGATGAAAGCAGCCCTTTCTTGTAAAGTCAAGGGCCCCACTAGGACACTATGTATCTAGAATTTCCCTTTATAACTCTCATGTGCTCAGCTTTTCTTGTGCTGTCCTTGTTGCTCTGTAATAACTCAGAGGCACCTCTGGAATTAGCGATGTTCATGAGTTCTTAATGCCTCTGTGCCGCTTACCTTCTACCTGGCATTTTCCTATTCCTCAAATGCATTTTTAGTATCTTTCTACTGATCAGAAATCAAATGACACTCTGAGATTGGCAACAGAAAAGACTCAGTTTTCAGAATTTGCACTGTTACAGACCTGCTCTGATAAACTGCAGAGCCTGCTTATTCTGTACATGCTACATACAAATGCAGAGTTCATTGGAATGGAAGGCAGATGAAAGGAGTCCCTGTTCAGTCCTCATTACTGCTTCTGAACTTGTGTGAACTCATGCTTTTCCTCACTTGCTCACTTTTGGGAGACTTCAGCCAGCCAGCCCTGGTAATTTCAGAGTGTCTGACCCCCAAGAAAAGGTAGATACATTTGAGCATGCAGGTGAAGGAACAGTCTGATCAGAGTAGTGTGAAAAGCTGTGTGGAGGTGGTCAGTGTAGTTCAGAACATGAATTCAAGGGCCACGTTATCACAGTCATTAACCACCACAGTAATTCCTCAGTTCAGTCATCCTGACAACTGCCCACATAGAGGAAGATCTTTTCTCCTGAAGAGAGCTGAGTTTGTAACAGATAAAAATACTGAGAAAGCATGGCAGAGAACTGCAGGTTGGAATGAGCTGATAATGTTGTGGTTCCATTTTTATTTTTAACCCAGAACACACAGAACTGTAAACAGAACTATTCCCTTAGGGGCAGTGGAAACTCTCAAAATTCAAATACACAATAAGATTATGAGGAAAAAAAACTTTCAGATGCACTCATCAGAAGTAGTTGTAGCAAAATTGAATATGTAATCTTACATCACGGGAACACAATACATACATGGATTTTCCTGTTTAAAATATGGGTATGAACAAGAAGTTCTAAATTGTTCTAAATTGTTTTGCACTGAAACTCAAGGTCACCGCCAGCCTGCCGCTGGAGACCTGCCGCTGCTGCTGCTGCTGTGTGGGGTCACCACCGGTGGGTATCATTGCCCTGGTGCTGCTGCTCACCACCCGAATCGGGGGACATTCCCTTCAGCGTGCACACGTAATGTGCGAGCACGAACGCTTTCCTCCATGGCTCTTTGTAATGGGAAATGCCGACCCTCCACTTGCACTCAGCCGCGTCCTGGTGTCTGGATGGTTTGGAGAGCGGTGCTCGGTTTCCCTGCCTGCACGGCGTACCTGCAGCTACCCCACCGGTACCCCTGAGCCACCCCGCCGCTCGGACTCCGCACACGCACGGCCAGACGCGGGGCAAACGGTGGTGAGACCCCCAGGGGAGCGTTCCGCCGGGCACCATCGCTAAAGCGAGCCTTGCCCAGGGGATGGCAGCAGCATCGCCCGCATGGCCACGGGGTGGGGGCGATGCCGGCGGGCGGACCCCCCACCGCAGCGTTCTCCTCGTCCCCGCGGCCCCCGGACGCTCGAAGCGGGGGCGGGCGGACCCCTCCCCTCCCCGTCCTCCCCGCCCCTGCCCCGCATTGGCTGCGGGCGCTGACGGGCAGCCGGGGCGGCCCCTGCCCGCGGCCGCCCAGGGGCATTGCCCGCACTAGGGGTCCGGCCGCGCCGAGCTGCGGGGCCGTGGTGAGTCGAGCGAGGCTGAGTGGAGCCGGTGCCGCCATGGGAGTGGAGATCGAGACCATCTCTCCGGGAGACGGTACGAGGCCGTGGGGGGAGCAGCCCTGCGGCGCGGGGACGAGGGCGCCCGGTCCGCCCGGGCACCCGCGGGCTCCAGCAGCGGGGGAGCCGCGTCCCCGCCACCGGGAGAGCGGGGGGCGCGGGG
>WBMZ01004050.1:9747-21704 GCA_013400975.1 Atrichornis clamosus
GTGGCTGCCCCTGGAAGTGCCCGAGGCCGCGTTGGAGGGGGCTTGGAGCAACCCGGGACAGTGGAAGGTCGGGGTCCCTGCCACCCCGAACCATTCCACGATTCTGTGATCCCAGGGCAATGCAAACCCTCAGTGTGTGGGCAGAGGTGTTGCCAGGGCGATTGTGTTGCCCAAGAGGTTCCTGATTACACATTAAGCAGGTCTGGGGGCACAGGGAACACTCTTTGTCCCAATAAAACAATGTCCTTTGTGGGTGGGGAGAGCCGAACGAGATTAATGGGCAGAGGTTCCTTGGGCTGGCACAGCAGGAAAAGCGCTGCTGCTGCTGCTGCTGGAGTTCCTGGCAGGAAAAGGGCTGTAAACCATTCCTCTTCATCCCACGGGTCTTCTCTCAGTCTCTATCCAGAGTCAGTCATGTTGGAAAAGCCCTCCAAGATCCCTGGGTCCGACCCTTAACCCAGCCCTGCCAACCCCAACGTGCTGGAGTGGTTGGAGAAGGCAGGAGAATCCTGTGGCGTTCTCAGCTCCTGCCTTTATTCGGGTTATGGCTCCGTGGCTCTGCCCTTTGCAGGTTCATGGGGGTCCTGAAAACATTCAGCACTAATTCAGTGCCCAGCTGGGCCAGTCTAGGCTCTGGTCCCAGCCTAAGTAACCCCAGCTCACCCAGAGCTGTGCTAAACTCCTGCTGCAGCAGCTCTGAGCACAAGGAGCTGCCTCAGGCCAGCCACCAAATCCCCTTAAAACCTAAACCCAGCCTAAACCAGGGGCTGCACAGCTTTGGAGGACAGAACTCCCGCCCAACTCCAAGGCCTCTGTGTTTGCTTGGAATTAGACTGGATTTTTTTGGGAGGGGGTCAGGCTGTAAAACAGAATCTGGGGGTTGCTGGCTTTTGCAAATTTGTGGAATAATGCACCGAGATCGGCCCCGTGCCTTCACTGGAGGCAAATTCAGGACCCCGGCACCTTCCACGAGTGGATTCCCTGCCCAAAGCAGCTCAAACCCCTCAGCGCATTTTAAAAATCCTCGTTTTAAGAGCACAGCTCTGCGTAAGGATGAACCGTGAAGAGGGGAAACAGCAGTGCCTGGAAAAGGAAAAGCCACTTCCCAGGGACACTCTGCCTTCCACAGCCTCCCGGCCCCGGCTCCACTTCCCTGTCTGGGAGCAGTTGCTGGGCCTGTCTGACTGTCCTGGGGATTAACAGGGCAGGAGAACACCTGCTCCTACTCCAGTGCTCCAGGGAGAAACAAAGGGCAGGGAAGGGGTGGCCTGAGCAACACGGGATGGGGTGAAAACCAATCTGTAACTTCAGATTGGCACTTGGCAGCCAGGACCCTCCATTTCGAGCAGCTGAGAGCCCCAACTCTTTAGATCTAAAACCTTCCTGCTGTGAAGATGAAAGGCTTTGTTCCTCTGTCTTTATTATTATTTTTTTTTAGTGTGGTTTTTTGTTTGGGTGGTTTTTATTTTTTTTCTTTCAGGGCTTTGTTTGGGGTTTTCTTTTGGCGTGCGAGGGGGGGTGTGGTGTTTTTTGTTCATTTTTTCCTTTTTCTTTTCACTCAGCATGGTCCAGATGGGAGCTCAGCAAGCCCAGGTGCCAAAGTGCAGCTCTGGGGGGACGAGGCAGGGAGGAGTGGCAGGGAAAAAAAGGGCACAAGCTTTCTGCTCATTGTTCAGGAGCTCCGTGACCCCCTCGGGTTTTTCCCTGCGGGAGGATGGGGCTGGCTGGGACTCACTGGTGCCCACAGGAAAGGTCTTAGTTCAGCTGCGGGGCCGAAATTCTTGGGAAAAAAGGGAATGTGGTGCTTTCACTGGCTTCAGTGAGGGTCGTTCCTCAGCATCTCTGCAAGCCAGGTCCCAGGGCAGGGTTTTAAAGCTGGATTCTCAAAACTCTGTGCTGAGTTCAAGGTCCCAAGGAAAGGTTTTAAAGCTGGATTCTCAAAACTCTGTGCTGAGTGCAAGGTCCTAAGGAAAGGTTTTAAAGCTGGATTCTCAAAACTCTGTGCTGAGTGCAAGGTCCTAAGGAAAGGTTTTAAAGCTGGATTCTCAAAACTCTGTGCTGAGTTCAAGGTCTCAAGGAGGATTTTTAAGCTGGATTCTGAAAATTCTGGGCTGAGTTCAAGGTCTCAAGGAGGATTTTTACGCTGGATTCTGAAAATTCTGGGCTGAGTTCAAGGTCTCAAGGAGGATTTTTAAGTTGGATTCTCAAAATTCTGTGCTGAGCCCAAAGGTCTCAAGGAAGGGTTTTCATGCGGGATTCTGAAAATTCTGTGCTGAGTCCCAAGTGATTTTAAAGATGAGCAAAAAGGCTCTCAACAGCCACGATCCGAGCCCCAGCATCACCCCCTGACCCTGAGCTGCGTTTCAGGCAGAGCCGGGAACCAGCAGCAGTTTAAGGACACTCCTCAGGCTCCTGTCCCTCTGTTTGCTGCGGCTGGGACAGGGACGCTTCTCCCAGCTGCCAACAGCCCTGACACCGCCGGGCAGCCCCGTGGGGCTCTGGGGTGGCACTGATTAATGAGGAGCACTGGTTAATGAGGAGCCCTGGCGATGAACGGGACGCTGCCGTGTCTGCTGGGGCTCCTCAGGGGTGCCTGTGCCTGGTGTTTGTGTTCTCACCTTCCACTCGCGCCCCGGGCAGCCACAGCCGAGCTCCGGCAGGTCGGGATCCGGCCCGGGGGGAGCCTCTTGGCGCCGGGAGAGGTTTGAAATGACCGAACAGCCGGTCGAAGGCTTTTCATTGTAGCAAACTTTTCACTTCTGTGAAGTGAAAATAAACCCAGATTGTGCTGGCTCCGCTGCCCAGCACTTGTGGTGGTAAAACCCGGGGAATTACCTGTGACCTTACACCCCAAAATTTGGTTTAGCCACGGATTGGGAGCGGATGGGAGCCTCCCCACCGGGTTACTGTGCAGAACGGCTCCTCCCCTCCCCTCTGCTGAACTTGTTGGGACAGGGGAGGTTCCTCCTGCTCTGAGCCTGTTCCAGACCTGCCAGGTGATGCCTTGAGCTGAACTTCGCTCTCCCAGAGCAAAACCTGGGGGTCCAGGTCCCAACCTCCCCTGGAGAGGACAGGACGGGTGCTTCTGGCAGCTGGGCAGAGCAGGGTTTTGTCCCCAAACCCCCCCCCAAAAACCGGGATCCCACATGGTTAAATCCCATCCTTTCACCCCCGGGATTGGGCAAGGAGTCGCTGAGCACAGGCGGGAAGAGGGGAGAGGGTGAGGTGATGCAGGAAGCGGCACTAATGGGAGGAATAAACACTTTTATGGAAGCGGGAATGAGGATCTGCGACCTTGGATCACACACCCAGCATGTCCCGTGGCCTCTGCTGAGGAGCTGCTCTGGGAGCTCCCAAAAAAAAAAAGGAGAAAGGAGCTGCCAGGAGCGGCTGCGGAATGATTTGTTGGTAGGAAATGGAATCAGGAAGGCTGGAAAAGATCTCCAAGGTCATCAAGTCCAATCTGTGCTGTGGGGTTGTTGCAGCCTCCCTGTCCTTACCCAGCCTGAAGCCATGGACATTCTCCCAGAGAGAGATCCGGGATCTCTTTGGCATCTTTTTTGGGATCTTTTGTTTCCTCCCAAACTTTTGGTGTCAGTGACGACCTGGGGGGCGGTTACACTGAACTCTACCTTTGCTTTTTTTTTTAAATTGTTTTTAATTTTTAATTTTTTTTCTCCTTCTTCCCAGCTTTTCATCCCAGTTTTTCCATATTTGGCCATTCCCTGATTTTTGTGCTGTGACAGCAGGATTGGCTGGGGAGCACTCACTGAGCACCCCAGGGCACAATATTTAATAATTCTCTTTGATTCTTCTAATTCTTCACTGAAATCCCATCGTTTTCACCCCCCCACACCCCCCCCTCCACCAGAATTCTCGTTCCCTTTAATTTATTAATTAATTTAGGAATGGGGGGATTGGGTTTGCTGTGAGTGTTGATGGCCCAGACACAGCTGAATTGTTCTGATAACCGCAAAAATGAGCATTTTGGGAGGAGGTGTAATAAGTTACACATTAACCTCTTCAGGGATGAAAAAATCCACCACCGGATCTTCCCTTGCTGCGTTCCATGGGGTTTGAAAAAGTGCAGGGCTCCAATCCCACCACAAATCACTGCAGTGCGACTGAATCCTCGAGGCTGGTGCTCAGAGACCTCAAAGCTGGAAAATTCTCACTACGGCAACAAAAAGCAGGGAAAGGTTTGGTTTTTATTTCATATCAGAAGCGAAATTGGAGCGAGGAGGTGATGATAAGGCACACGGAGGTTTGGTGTGGCTGAGGCTGCTGCTGCTTTAAAGTTTTTGCTCTGTAAATCATTCCTTGAAACCTTGGGTCCCCTCTGGGGCCACCAGGGCGATGATTATTCACCACCTAAAAACGGGATTTCCTGCAGGTCACTCTCTTCATCTCCTCGTTCAACCCCTCCAACCGAAACAAGGGAACTTGAAGGGGTTTTTCAGCTGCATCCTGACCTCGGGGCTGTTGGGCTGGAAGATATCCAGGCACAAAGTGAGATTTTCCACGGGTTGGGAGCACGAGCAGCCCCATTCCCAGGTTTTGAGTGGAGTTTTAGGGACATCAAAGAGCTCTGGAGCCAAAACTATCACAATTCTGGATACAGCCAGATAAATCTGGGACCTGCATCTTAAAATGTGCAAAAATGGGCTGCTGGTCTTGGCTTGGGACAAGGGCTGGCGTTGATGGGGCAGGGAAATGTTTGAGATTGTCACCAAGCAGGAATATCCCATGGAAAACATTCTGTCTGTGCCACCCAACGGCTCCAGGCATTAACCCAGGGGCACAAAAGCAAATCCATTATCCCAGGAAAACTCTTCTCCCCCAGAACACTGCGGGTTAGGCTCATCCCAAGGGAAAAAAATTGGTGCGTGGGAGCTCCAGCTGCTGGAAGTGGAGGTGGGAAGGAGCAAATTCCAGCCCCGAATTCCAGCTGGTTGTACAACCCAAGTGCAGGAGCAGCCAGTCTGGCACAACCAAAGCTTCCCAAGGGTTCCCCGGGGTCAGTCCTGAGGAGAAGTTGTGTCTTTGGGGGATTCTGGGCTAATGAACAGCATCATTTATTTCACGAGCTGCATCCTCCAGGGGAAATCTGAGTGTGCTCCCCTCATAACGAGCAGAAAACGTTTCATCGTTTGGAGGTTTTTTAAATTATTTTCATGACAGGGACGAGAATTTTCTGCCAATTCCTTGAAAGGAGATGATTCTAAATTTCTACACAGCCACAGTTTTCATTTTTTTTTAAATTCTTTTCGTTTAAATGCTCTGTTCGTGAGCACCCTTGGAACTGAGCATTAATTCTGTCTGAGCCCCCTTTCCACACCCATCAGTGCTCTCAAAACGAAATTGTGTCCTCACATGAACAACAAAAAATATGGAATTCCTGGGAATAAATATCCTGTAATCGTTGTCATTTCCATCCATGGGGATCCAGCTGCAGGCCTCTGCTCCTATTAACTTGTATTTTGGGAGTCCCAAATTCTGCTTGGAGTTCTGAGGAATTTCTGAAGGTGTTTTTGTGTGTTAAGACTGGATGATGATGAGATTCAAGCTTCTAAGAGGTTTTTTGGGGAAAAAAATAAGCTCTGGAGGTGTCAGTCAGCAAGTCCTGGCCTCTGCCCTAAATTTCTCCAGTACATTTGGCATGTTTTGTGTGGGAAAAGAGACCATCAACCCATCCATGTCCCTGCTGTTCTGGGGAGCTTGGAAAACCTGGAGGATTCCAGCTAAACAATCTCAATCTCATCTCTGGTTCTCTGGGTCACGTTCTGCTTGGCTGGGCCAATTCTTTGGCTTTTTAAAAAATATCAGCTCAGCAAATTGGTTTGGAAATTGGGAAAATGGGATTTGGTTGGCAACGGGAGAGGGTGGGGAGGGTGATTTTGAGGAGAGCGAGGAACACCCCGACATCCTGGGCTCTGGGTTGTCCCCAGACCTCGGCTCCTGGCAAAGCTGAAGGGATAAAAGCAGGAGGTGAGAGCTGGGGGGATCCAGCCTGGGGAAAAGGAGGATCTGGGAATATCTTGAGCTTCTTCCAGTGCCTAAAGGGGCTCCAAGAGAGCAGGAGAGGGCTAAGAGGAGGGGCACTGGCTTTGTGCTGAGTGAGGGCAGGGTTAGATGGGATATTGGGAGGCAATTCTTCCTTTTGAGGGTGGGGAGGCCCTGGAGTGGATTTCCCAGAGCAGCTGTGGCTGCCCCATCCCTGGGAGTGCCCGAGGCCGCGCTGGAGCGCCCTGGTCCG
This sequence comes from Atrichornis clamosus, assembly GCA_013400975.1. NCBI lineage: Eukaryota > Metazoa > Chordata > Aves > Passeriformes > Menuridae > Atrichornis > Atrichornis clamosus. Next base: position 16,004 of record WBMZ01004050.1, read on the forward strand.
GCGGAAGGTGCCCCTGCCCAGGGGCTGGGATGTCTCTGGCTGCTCAATGTCCCTTCCAACCCAAGCCAATCCACGGGATCCCCTGGAAGCTCAGTGCCCCGGGCTCAGGGAATGACCCAGCCTTTGTCCGGCCGGGCCCGGCGTGGCGGCTGCGGCTCCCAAGGCGGATTCTCCGGCCGCTCCCAAAGGCCGGGACACACCTGTTGGAGCCAGGAGCCCCGGGATTGGCTGGGCAAGGAATGCACCTGCGCAGGGAGGGGTGAAGGGCTCCATGTAAGACGAGCCTTAGGCTCACTCCCCATCCCTGCTCAATTCCAGCTCCAACACGCAGCAGCGCCGAGGCACCGCGCGCGGCCGAGCCCTCCCTGCCCTTTTTGTTTTGTTTGTTTTTTTCCCCCCCCCTTTTTAATCCCAGTTTTATTCCAGTAGCCTAACACGATGCAGCAGTGTTGTTTTTCCAGGTACAGTTCTATTTTTGCTCCGTTTGCTCGCTGTGAATTCCCCCGCGAGGTCCTTTCGCTCCAAGGTCGGCTTTGCCAGGACACGGAAGAGGAAAACTCTGGCGGGCGCTGATCCCTCCATCCTTTTTCTTCCCCACCCGAAGGCTGATCTTGCTTTGGGAGAAGGTGGTTTGTGCTTCCAGCACTGAAGTTTTCCTGTGTTTGTGTGTTCTTGGTCCTGGTAAGCCAAAGTGTCCAGGTACTGCGGGGAAAAAGGGATTGAAGGAGCGCAAAACCCGGCTTCTTTAAGGCTTTTCCTAATTTTCCATCAATATTCCCCTCTCCACTTCACTTTCTGCAGCACTCTGTCCTCTTTTCTCTTCCTCCTTCTCCCCCCAGGTGGATTAAAGAGGGTTTTGTTGGACAGATCAGGTTTTGTCTGCTCCCAGTGCTGGGGGAGGGGGAGGGCAGCACATGAATTCAAACGTTCATTTTCCAACCAGTCAAACCAGTCAGGGCAGGTCAAGGCACAGCCAAGGGGTTGGAAAAGGAGGGAGTCGGTGGGGGAAAGCTGCTTTCACCCAGGTGTCATAGAAAGCTTGGAAAAAAAAAACCAAAAAAAAAAAAAAAAAGGCATCTTTGGGCAAAAAGTTGGTTTAAATTCGAATAAAATCAATGCGAAAAGAGCATAAAGAATTTAAGGGCGATCTTTCGAAAAGACCTTCCTAGATTTCAGAATGTTTGGATTTCGGGATATTTGGGTTTAGCCCCAGCTTTGGGGCTAAAAGTGAGGATTCTAAATGCAAGTGTCTGCTGTGGGCTCTGAGTAATGATTGCCATGTTTCAATTCGTTGTTTAATTAACCAGCGCTTTAATGGCTTTCCTTCAAATGGCAAAGCTGCCCGATGCGCCCGCTTTCGGTTTTTCCTCCTCTCTGGAGCCCAAATGGATTCCTCGAGAAAAAGGCAGTGAAGGGAAGAGATTTGGAATTTTTCAAGCAGAAACAAACAAATGTTGGGGATTTTTTTTTTTTGGTGGGAGCCGAAGTGGACGTGAAGGAAAATTCGGGCTCTGCCGGAGCCGTCGGCTTCCGCCCATGGCGGGAGGAGCCATTTTGGGTTGGTTTTGTTGATTCTTTTCTTACCTGAGGCTTTTTTTCCCCCCCGTTTTGGTGCCTGACAAAACGAGGATAATGAAGTTTTGTCTCCACTTGGTGCTGGATCCCGGCTGGGGCCAGCCTTTACTTGCTCTGGAGAGTTGGGCACCACAGGGAGAAGGGAAAAGACAAAACAAGTGGTTTTTATTTCATTTTTGGAGGGCGAAGCCAAGCCCTGGGTTCTCCTCGGCCTGGAGGTTGGAGGTACCTCCAAATCCCCTTCCCTCGGCTTGTCATTCCATTGGAAACGGGGAGGTTTGGCTGCTGGGGGATGATTTGGGAGAGGAGTCTGGTTATCCAGGAGGGTTCTTGGAGAATTCTGTCGGATTCAGGGGTTGGGATCGGGATTTGTGGACGTGGAGGGAGGCAGCAGAAAATGTTTGTTCGCTCCTTCCCTCCACCCCTCCAGTAAAAACCTTCTGGAAAGTTCTGCCAGGCACAAAGAGCGAAATTATCCCGGATTTCAGCCCAAAGAGTTCCAGAGGATGGAACTTTTCAGAAATATTCTGTTTGTCCCAATCAAAAGCTCTTTGATTGATTTAATTCCAAGGTCTTTAATGGCTCTTTCCTGAAAACCCATGGGATAACAGGAGTTTATTCTCCCCTCGTTTTCAGTGAGGTGAATTCCTGATTATTTTTTTTTCTGATTATTTCTTCCTTGTAATTGCAAGGATTTCAGTTCAGCTGAATGAACACTGACCTGATTTAAATATTATTTTCCATTATTTTAGACAAAAGATTACTTTTTTCTCACATCCATTATGTTAATTATTATTATTTTAGCCTTATTATTATAACGAATTTTTACTGAATTAGAATTTGGGCTGTTCAGGCATTTTTAGGTGAGCAACTAAATTCAGGCAACCAAAATGTTGCAGAATTATAGAAAATTCATTCTAGAAATAATGGAAATTATCACTTAAACCTGGAATTCCGTCTCCTCTTCCCAGAAGAATGATGATCCCGGGAAAATTCCTCACAGTGACTCGCAGCGGGAATTCTGAGCACAACCTGGGCTGGTTTAATACATTTTGGGAAAGCTGAAATTCCCAATTTATAAATCTGGCACCTTCCAGAAAGTCACGGAGAGCTGGGGGTGATCAGCTGGGAATTCCAAATCCTGGATACAGCTTTTACATGGAGCAAGGGCTAAAATCTTGTACTGGTTCTACTGGGCAGGACTGGGCTGGCATTTAACTGGAATTTTAAAAGTTGCTCCATGGAGTGAGTGAATTCCAGGAGCTGACCTGGTGACACAGTTTTTATTTGAGGGAATCATGGATTTACTGAGGTTGGAAAAGTCCTCCAAGTTCATCGAGTCCAACCTTTGAATGAAATAATAATGAAAATTAAAATAAATTTTAAAATATAGATATTGCTGTTAAAATCTGAGCAGTGTTTCTTTAATTCAGAAAAATACGAAAAATCCTCCCTGAAACAATGATTTTAATTTAATCTAAATCAATGCACATTAAAATATTAAAATTATAGCAGTTCATGATAGAATTAAAAAATCGTTTCAATCTGATATTCCTAAAACTTTTAGAATTCTCCTGGGCTTCCCCTTTTGGGGGTGATTTACTCACGTAAGAAATAGGGTTCTTTAAAATAAAAAAAAAACAACACAGACAAAGGCTGAAATGATAATTTTCAATATTTTTAATAAAAATGTAAAAATTTAAATGAGACTTTGAACGACAAAAATTCCAAATTGGCCAGAAAAGATCCAGGTCATTTATTAGACATTTGCAAAACAAGTTAATTAGAAAGTTTTTACCCTATTTTGAGCAGGGAAAAGTCCTCCCAGGAAATTCCATTTTACACTCGGGATGAACATTTCACTGGAATTAATTTGGGTTTGTTCGGATTTTTTTTTTTTTTTTTTATTTTTTTTTTTTTAGGTGCTGCTTAAGTTTCAAACCAAATAAATCCCATTTTAGGGCCTTGCTTCTATTTAATCTCAGGCTGTGGCACAAATAAGCCTGGCTTAAGGAGGGGTTTGAGCTCCAAAGCGGGGCTTGGATGTTTTTTAAGCTTTTCTCCCTCTTCTTCCCTGCTCCAGGTCCAGCTTTTATCTGATGGAGATACCAAAGGCTTAAATTTCCCAGGCTTTGTTCCCTTCCTACCTGTGACTGTTGATTAAGGCTCAGCCCTCCAGGTGAACTCACAAATCCTTTGGGTTTTACCTCCCTTTGGAGCTGGATTCTTTTCCAGCCCCGCAGATCCCACTCTGGGATTGTTGGGAGGGGTTTTTTTTCCCTGCTGGAACTTGGACTTGAGGGATGAAGGGGGAGGCAGGTGAGGAGGAGGAGGGGCCAGGGAGGTAAATCCAGGTACAAAGCCAAGGTTAAAATTAAGGATAAAGCAGGGGTGGGGTCGATTCCTGGTTTTCCACTCCTCTTCCTTGGTTTTCCTTAAGGCCTGAGCACTGGGAATAGCGGTGATGATTAACCCAGGATTCCCTGGGAACCAGGAAAACACCACGGAGGGGTCTGAAAATGGGGCTTTTTGCTGGGTTTTGCTTTTTTTTCCTTTGTTTTTTCCTTGATTTTTCCTCGGTTTTTTCCTCTTTTTTCCCCCCTTTTTCTTTCCTTTTTTCCCCCTTTTTTTCCCTTGCTTTTTCAGGTTTTTTTCCTTTTTTCCCCTTTTTCTCACCTGGCGCCTCGATGTCTCCCCACGGTAGGTTCCAGCCATCTCCTCCCACTTCTTTTCCTGCTCTTTTTTCCCAATCCTTCTCCTCTTTTCTCTGCCACTTTTCCAAGATCCTGCATAATACTGAAATGTATTTTATCTATTTTGCTCATTTGTCCTTAAAATACCACCTTGGGGAGATAAAAGATGAGGAAAAGGATTTATTTCTCAATATGTTAAATATACACCTGAATCGACCTGGAGATTTTATTTTATTTTACTTTACTTTATTTTTTTTAAATTTTATTTTATTATCTAAATTTCTTTAGCCACAAGAACTTAATGTTATTTTCTCTAGACAAAGCCTTTAATTGATTTAATTTTCTGCACTTGCCACCCCTGAATGTACCAAAAGCAGGTGCTGTGTTCTACAGAGCCAAAAATTCTCCAAATTCTCTGGTGGGCAAAAAAAATTCCCTGGAAATGATATTTTAATATTGGATAATTTGCAATTTTGGGGGTTTTTCTGGGGGGTAAATACTAATAATTCATGTGCTTGGTGGGTACTAAATTAACCTGATTTAACAAAAATAATAAATGAGCTCAAATGGAATAAACCAGGTGGGATTGAGCATCAAAAAAGGAAAATATCTGGAATTCCTGCTGGTGAAACAAGGATTTGACTCGGAAATGTGTGGATTAAAAGCCACTTTTTCCATTGGATTTCTCCTGCAGGTCGAGCTGGCTGCTGGAATTTTTAATCACGAATTTGTAGGATGTGCCAGGAGTTTTTGGGGGGTCTGGGACCTGTAATTTGTCACTTCAAGAACCACCTTGGCTGGGGGATGTGGATTTTATCGTAATTTTCTAAGTAGGGAACCCTGAGCTAAACATTCCTTAGGTTTGTGAAATAAAGTAAAAAAAATTGGGAAAAGTTCCTTCCACGCTGTGCAGAGCTGCTCCTGCTACAGCAAAAATCCAAAGGCTTTTTAAAAATAAAATATCACATAAAAATTACCCTGGACCATTAAAGCTGATTTTTGTGGAATTCTTTCCCGAACTCCTGTAGTTCCTGATAAATTTTTAAAGCACCAGCTGCTCCATGAACTAAACGTTAAAAAAATCATTCATTCACTGGTGTCCCTTTTCTGATGATAAAAGCTTTATAATTTATAATTTACTGTTGTGTATTTATAATTTATTTCTATTTATCTTAGCAGGGACCAAGGTGTGAAAGTTTTGTACCAAAACAAGCAGAAAATCACCCCATTTTTGGGGTGTAGTGTAAATTTTCCTTGAATTTCTTCTTTATAATTCCCTTCTGGAACTTGTATTTTATATAAAACATCTCCTGATTTTCCTAAATGGAAAAAGAGGATGATCCAGAGGTTTCTTTTATTGACCCTGTGCTTTATTATTGGCAGCATTCAGGCAAAACTTTATTATTATTATTATTATTATTATTATTATTATT
>WBMZ01004050.1:21733-45904 GCA_013400975.1 Atrichornis clamosus
TTATTATTATTATTATCATCATCATCATCATAATTATATTTTATTTAAATTTAAGTTTTATTTTGTTATATTTTATTCCATTTTAATGTTTTATTTTAATGCATTAACTCCTTAAAAATCCCCAAAAAAGCCCAATGAAGAACTTAACTCTTTCAGGAAATTATTTCCCCTTTTTTTTGGCCTGTTACGATATTAAATTTTAATATTTTCTGGGATTTTTTTCCACAAAAGGCATCGTTTCCCTTGGCCTAGCAGTGATGGATGAACCAAAAAGGGTTTGGAAGTTTGGAAAAGAAAATTCTCTGGGATTGGGAGCTCAGTAAAGATTAACAGAGCCCTCAGGATTGGGCAGCAGAGCTGCGCGACGCGGCTGGGAAAAATGAGTCCCGCCAATTATGGAGGAATTATATTCCCAACCTGGATCTGAATCCCATCAACTGGGATTTCTTTGGGTTGTTTTGTAGCTTTTTTCTTATTGCTGGGGTTTTTTGGTCGTTTTTTGGTGGTGGCTGGGGTTTTTGGTGATAGTTGGAGGGTTTTGGTAGTTTTTTGGCTTTTTGTTGGGGTCTTTCTTTTAGGTTTTATTTTGTTATCGTTGGGATGTCTGTCATTGCTGGGGTTTTTTGGTAGTTTTTTGGTCATTGTTGGAGGGTTTTTTGTAGTTTTTTTGCTTGTTGAGATTTTTGGTCGGTTTTCGGTCGTCATCAGGGTTTTTTGGTAGTATTTTGGTCATTGTTGGGGTGGGTTTTTTAGTTTTTTTGATCACTGTTGGGGTTTTCTGGTAGTTTTTTGGTGGTTGTTGGATTTCTTCGTAGTTTTTTCGTTGTTGTTGGGGTTTCTGGTGGTTTTTTGGTCATTGTTGGCGGTTTTGGTAGTTTTTTTGGTCGTTGTTGAGGGGTTTTGGTCATTGTTGGGGTTCTTTGGTAATTTTTTTGCCATTGTGGTGGTTTTTTGGTAGCTCTTTTCTAACTGTTGGAGTTTGGGGTAGGTTTTTTTCTTATTGTTGGGCTTTTTGGTAGTTTTTTGGTTGTTACTGGATTTTTTGTGGGGATTTGGGGGGGTTTAACTCCAGGTTCAGCTTCCACTGGTGGATTTAAGCACGGATTTGGCTCCATGCAGGCCAAGGCTTTAGTAGTGAAGCTCTGGGATGCAGCTCTGAGGCTCTGATGAGGGGTGCTTTGAACTGGTCTTTGAACTGGTTTGGATGGTTTGGGGTGTGCTGTCAAAACTCCGTGTTTTCCCTGGGAACAGATTTTTTCCCTCCGAGCCCCATTCTGGTTTAACTGGGAAATTCACCGGCTTCTGAAAGACCAGCCCAGCAAACTGGAAATGGGAAAACTGGGATCTGGTTGGCAACAGAGGAGGGTGGGCAGGTTGGTTTTGAGGCGAGTGAGGAACACCCTGAGCTCTGGGAGGCCCCAAAACCTCAGCTCTGAAGGACTTTGGAGAACATTCCAAAGGACTTTGTTGATCCAAGGGCTTGCAAAGCCCAGTCTAGACCAGCCCTAACGCCCAGGAATTTTTGGGGACGCTCCTCTGCAGGGCTGGAGGTGGAGGAAGCACCTCCAACTCCTGTCTGCTCCAAGGAATGAATCCTGGGAGGCAAATCCTGCTCCTGGAACAGCCCATGACTTGCGTTTTGTGAGGTCCTGGCAGAGGCAGAGTGGAGCTGGACAAACCTCCTCATCCAGCTGGGATTAGGTACTGGGATGGCGTTTTCCCAGTCAGGGTGGGGAAGCCCTGGCATGGAAATGCTGTGGATGGATCCCTGGAAGTGCCCAAGGCCAGCTTGGAGCAACCTGGGATGGCGGGAGGTGTCCCTGGAAGCTGTGAATGGATGAGATTTGAGGTTTCTCCCAACCCAAACCACTCCACGATTCTGGAAAATCAAACAGACTGAAGGGAATTTAATCCAGGCGCTTTTTTGGTGTTTTCTCTCGGTCTGTCTGAAGGGAATTGATTGATCCATTCCAATTTTTTTTTTTTTGGAACCAGGGATATTCCCCAGCACAAGAGTTCTCAGCCTTTTGTTTGACGTGGGAAAAGGCAGGATAAGGAGTGAAGGAGATTTATTTTAAGCTGGACAAGTTGTTGGAAAACTGCCTGGACACCTGAGCTGAGGGTGACGAGAGTGTGGAAAACTGATGGAAAAGGGACATTCCCCCTTCCTATACCTTGTGATTTTGGGGGGTTTTTTTGCCATGATCCCATTTATTGTCCCCACTTGCTTTGTGGAAAAACCTGGATCTTCCCAGCAGCATCAGCAGAAGGAAAGGCATTTCTTGTGAGAGCTTCAGTGTGGGTTTCTCCCTCTCATAAAAGGTGCCAAAGGCAGGAGAGTGAAAAGAATTTTTCCACGAAAATGCCAAAAAAAACTTCCTCATTCCCTGTCCCTTTTGCATTTCCCTTTTGCAGAGAGAAGCTGTTGAAATGTCTCTTTATTTTATTTTATTTTATTTTATTTTATTTTAAGTGTTCTTCACCCAAAGAGAGATGGCGCAGAATTGCTCTGGCACTGCTTGATGTGCTCTGGACACAAAAGGAAGTGTCCTGTTGGATTTTTTTGGGCAAAATTTGGCTTTTAAATGTTATTTCGTGGGATTTGTGTCCAGGTTTTTTGGCTTGAAATGAGACTGGGTCAGTGCAAAGCTCTGAAATTGTGGAAAGGTTCCAGTAGTGGTTAAAATAATTTTAAAAAAACAGATTTGGGGAAGATGAGGGGCTGGAAAAAAAGGTAGGATTGTGCCAACACCTGCTTGAAACAGCAGGAATTAAAGGGTGACTGCCTTGAATTGCCCTGAGGTAGCATCAGGAAGAATTAATCATGGAAAAATCACTTTGTGCTGGGCTGAGAAGGATCCTCGAGTGGGTCTAAAGCAAGAGCTGGGCTCTTCCCAGCTCTCAGTTTTGGGAATTGCATCCACCCAGCAGCTCCCTCTGGCAGCAGAGGGAATTACAGGGATTTGGGGGCAGAATTAGGTGGATAAATTCCAAATATATCATCCCGAAAGTGATGTGATCTCTCACATTAATGTGCATTTTCATTTGATGGCTTTAGTCAGAACCTTGGCTTATTATCTAAATTTTTATAGTTGAATAACATTTCCTAAGTTATTAAAAATTGGATCGTTTTTCTCTAATTATAAGTAATATCTGATATTTTTGTGAACTATTTTCCAGCATTATTGTTATTATTATTATTATTATTATTAGGATTATCGAGCTGGTTTTTAGGACCAAAATAGAGTTCAACAGAGAGGTTTTATTGTTTAGAAAGTCTCCACTCTACCTCCTTTTATTTCAGCTACAGATGTCACATCCAAGGGTACCCTAGACAAGGAACTATTGTCCAATTCTCCTTCTTTTTGGCTTTATTCCATATTATTGATGCAGGAAAAATGCTCTTTAACTCTGGAGTACCTCTGTGTTTAGTGGGACTGATGGGGCTCGGGGGATTCTTGTTATAAGGACAAAAAAATCCCCAAAAATGCAAAAAAAATCAATTTCCAGGGGGTTTGGGGGTGTGTTTTTTCAGCTATTGTTGAAAATCACCCTGAAATGGAGTGCAGGAGCCTAAAAATGTATTTGATTGGAATTAAACAGCATTGGAATTAAAATATAATGGACATTAAAAGGTGTCTGTGGTAGAGCCCTGGTGCTGGAACTTCTTTACATCAGAATGTGACTGGAATTTCCGCCACGTGAATTTCCAGGAGGTGTTAAATGATCCAGAATCCCAGAATTGTTGAGGTTGGAAAAGACCTCTAAGATGATGTAAATCCTGACGTGGAGACACCTTAAACTGGGATCAATTCCAGTTGCAGCAATGTCTGGAATTTTATTCCTGTTCTTGTCCAAATTCAACCACCAGCTCCCATGATTCAGGAATTCAGCTCTTCCTACCTGGAGTTACTTAAAATCCAATGGAAATTTCTCCTCCTCTACTTTCCACTGCATTTTTTGCACCCTCCCCCTCGATGTTTGCTGAGCTGGGTGTCCGTTTATTGTTGTTTTAATCACTCATCACCCACTCATGGGGTGGGGTTGGTGAAAAAAACCAGATTTCCAGGGGTTTGGGAATGCCTTGGGAATTGTTGGTCAGGTTGTTTGTCTTTCCGTGGGAATTAAATCTCCGTTCTGAGTTTCTTTCTGGTCATTTTTTGGTTGCTCCAGAGTTTTTTAGAAGATTAGGGGTGGTTTTTTTAATGGATCCGAGTCAATAGAATAAAAAAAGAGGCAAAAATCAATCCTAGAATATCCAGAGAGTCCAGCTCCTGATTTGTGGAATTTTTGGAATATTTAAGCGATGATGTGGAGTGTAAGAAACTCCAAATGTTCTCAGTATTTAAATATTCAGGATTTCTTTGTGCAACTGTGCAAGGTCTTGGGACTGCCCCAAATCTAAATCTGATTAAATAAGGAACCAGCAAACACAAATTAATTAAAAACAGAGAGAAATCCTAAAGGATTGGACGTACAAGAAGGTGTAAATATAAAGAGAAATATACATATAATCATTTCTGGGTGATGATTCTGAAGGAGTGTGGGGAGGTGGGGGGGGGAGANAGGTGAGGGGAGAGACAGGGCTGTGCATGTACAGATATTTTTGGGGATGATCATTTAAGATTTTTCCACCAAAAAACCCCGCAGAAATCCCAAAGGAAGGACAAACCCAGGTGGTATTTTCTTTCCATTCCTGCTCCAAAAAACCAGGTTTTATAGCTCTGCTGTTGGTAGCCCTTGACCCTGAGATGTCATCACCATCTTACTGGGCAGCATTGGATGTGTTCTGCTTTTCTAATACTGCCTGGTAATGATGATGATGGTGTTTCCTGCACTGCGTGGAAAATCCGACAGAAAATTCGGAAGCAGAGCTCAGTGCCCACTAAATTCCATGTTTGGCTCTCAAACCCCTCCCCAGGCACGAGGAAATTTAAAATTATTGCTTTAGGTTTTAAAATAAAGGGGAAATCTCACATTATGGGCTGATAAAATTTTGTTGGCGTGAGCCTGGATCAGGAAATAAAAACCCCATGGATCAGAGCACATTTGATACTGCAACGATAGAAATATTAAAATGAAAATATAAAATGTTCTAGCAGCAAGATTTTTGCTCTCAAAATGTTCTTTTTTTCTTTCCTTTTAAAGCCTGGCAACTTTACAGAGAGTCAAAGCAAACATTTCATTGAAATGTAACATTGGAGTTTTCTTGTCCATTGTTTTTTTGCTCTCAACTCCTTTCTTTTACACCGTGTTGAACTGGGCCTTAACCTCGTGTTTCTCTTTTAGCTGTGTGTTAAATCTGCTTTTTCTGGTTTAGGCCTTAACCTAAACTAGGCCTTAACCTCGTGTTTCTCTTTTAGCTGTGTATTAAATCAGCTTTTTCTGATTTAGGCCTTAACCTAAACTAGGCCTTAACCTCGTGTTTCTCTTTTAGCTCTGTATTAAATCGGCTCTTTCTGATTTAGGCCTTAACCTCATGTTTCTCTTTTAGCTCCACATTAAATCAGCATTTTCTACTCTTTTATCTCCTGAGATCCACCACGATTTCCAAGCTCTCCTTTAATATCCTTTAATATCCTTTCTTCTGCCCGTAGTAAATCATTTACACTCCCAAAGAAAAAAATCCATTTTTCTCGGGCCATTTCTTGGTTTTTATGGAATTCTGCCATCCTGAAGAGCGTGGAACCATGAACATTTCCATTTTTCCAGCTGCTGGACAGACTGGTCCTCTGTGGGCATCTTACTAGACAGTGCTGGATTTTTTGGCTCTACTCTAACACTGTCTGGTAACGATGTTTAAAGGGTGAACCAAACCACAACGGGCATCACCTGGGCCATGACTGAGCCCAAAATGGAACATTTCCACGGGGTAAGGACGGATTGGGTGAAAATGGCTGGTTTTAGACATGGGAAATATTTGTATAAATCGAAATAATCACAAAGAGGTTGCTGGAAGCCACCCCAGGGGTGCTACTGGATATTGAGGTCAGGCCTAGCGTCCAAAATCCACATTTCCTTCTTCCCAAATTTGGTCAAAACTGGGGTTTGCACGGCCTGGCTTTCCCAGGACCCCAGGATTTCCTTGGAATGCTGCCGTGCCTGGCTGTGGAAGGTGGTTAAGGGCAGGCTCCTGGCTGGAAAGGTCGTTTTTTCCCAATTACAGCTCAATTAGAGCTCCATGCTTGAACGGCCCCTGAACTCCCGACCTGCCCCGTCCCAGGTGGGTTAATTACTCTGATGGTTCATTAGGAAACACAGGAATTCCAGGCAGGCAAGGAACAGCTCCTGGATGCTCACCCTGCTCTGCCCAACCAGCTGGAGGGACATTTAGAGCTCCAAGGATTCATCCCAGCTGGGCAGAAACTCATGGAGAGCTGCACTGGGAATGGATAGTTTTGGATTAGAAGCTGGAACTCCCTAAGGAAATAAGTTCTTCTCCCCAATGGCACAGAAATCCAAATAAATTAGTTCTCTGTGGAGGTAGAGGACACCTCTTCCCACAACAATTCCATCATATTTGAGCCTGGTATTCCAGCTCCATCAGCTTTGTAAACAAACAAAATATTGCTGATATTGCTGCAATAAAGATCTAATTCTGCACGCAGGTTCTGGGCTCACACAGCCAGATTTGGGGACTGAAAGAGCCAGATCTAGGGACTAAATAAACCAGATCTGAGGACTAAAAAAGACAGATTTGAGGACTAAAGAAGCCAGATTTGGGGACTAAAGAAGCCAGATTTGAGGACTAAAAAAGCCAGATTTGAGGACTAAATAAACCAGATTTGGGGACTATATAAGGTGCAGGGCCCACCCCCCTCCAGGGCTGTTGAATTGCAGGTTCATACCCAGGACCTGTGATCCAAGATCCAAATTCATCCAAATGAGGGGTTTGCGGCCTGCTTTATCTGTAGGAGATAAGAATCCGTGCCAGAACTCATCAGCAGTCCCCTACACAATCTAAGATCCATCCTCACACAAGGAATCCCAGGATCACTGAGGCTGGAAAATCCTTCCAGGATCATCGAGTCCAAGCTGTGTTCAATCCCCACCTTGTCATCAGCCCAGAGCTCTGAGTGCCACATCCAGGAATTCCTTGGGCTCCTCCAGGGACTCCAAGCCTCCCTGGGCAGCCCCTTCCCGTATTTAACAACCCTTTCCATGGAGAAATTCCTCCCGATGTTTTCCCTCCCGCCAGGTTTTCGGCTCCCTGCTGGAACAACCGAGGCGATGTCACACACCCTGCCCACACTTCCATCACCCCGGATCTTTGTCTGGATTCCAGGCATTGATTTGGGCTCAAATCACAGCACCACAACCTCTTCCTCATCCTCATCCCGGTGTTAACCCCTTCCTTCACTCCAAATTAAAACGGGTGTAGCAACACCGTTGGAATTAGATGAAATTTAAGACGGAATTAGATGAAATTTAAGATCCCTTCCAACCCAGACCAGTTTGGAATTCTCTTCCCTTGTCACTGTAACCTTTTAAATATTTTTTCATTGCTTTTTATTAAGCCAGGCATAATATTCCTTGCCCAAACCAGTAGGTAATACAGGAAAAGCAGGAGAAAAATGAACCAATTGGTATCTTATTAAACTTATTCCCATTAAACTTGAAAAGCTTGGAAGGAGCTGCCCTAAATCCGCACTTGACTCCCTGGAACTGTTTGCCCTGGCAGGTTGTAATTCTCAGGAAAAGGAGAGGAGGAAGAAGCAAGGGGGCCTTGGGTAATTAAGGCTCTGTGTTAATGAGTAACCACTTCAGGAGGGCTGCAGGAAATGGTGTGAAATTGGAGTGGGGCTGCAAATTGGCATTTAACAGGGCTGGAAATCAGATGGGTTGGGGCACACACCCACCTCCCATCCATCTCTTCTCGGAACACAGCACAGGGCCCAACCTTGCGCGGAGCCCAGCAAATAAAGAGTAATTAAACAAGGGAGACAACTCTAATTGGGCGTCCATGGCAGGCACGGGAATGTAGCCCTGGAAAAAACCAAGTGGAGAGCGGGGAAATTCCTCTCACCCTCCTGGCTGGTGATGGGTGCCTAGGGAAGAATCCATCCCACCTTTTCTCAGAGTTACTCATGAGAGCCAGGAAAATTCCCTTCTGCCTCAATTCCCTCCCCTTCTCCCACTGATTTCCACCTTCCTTAAACCAAAGCCATTCCACGGGCGCTGCTGGCTCTCGGGGTGGCTCAGGAGCTCTCTGAGGCCGGGGCTGCTTCAGGCTGAATTTTAAAAAGCTGCCCCCCCAAGGGGTGAATTCGTGGATGAGGGACAGCCAAAATGCGCATCCCCGATATGGTGGGAGCTGCTCCAGGCGCAGCCAGAGGGATCTGCGGGTAAGTTCTTGACAACACTTTAAAATTCAGACAGCAGTGAAGTGGAAAGGGCTGTGCTTTCATCGTCGCCTCCTCCCGAGCAGCCGGGAGTTCAAGTTAAATATTTACTGGTTATGGCTTGGGCTGAGGGAGAGGCCCCCAGCCTTTCCCTGCCCTATCTCTGTAATCCTGGATTGTGGAGAAAGTCCTTTTCCTTCAGCCTGCTGATTGCTGTCTTACCAGGCAAAGTTAGATCTGCCTACTTTTGTCTAATACTGTCTGGTAATGCCGTCAATCGCATCGGCAAAAACCTTCGGCCTGGCAGCAGTGGGGAGGGAAAAAAACCCTTTTAGCAGAAGAATCAGTGAAATCTCATGGCTGGGATTCATTTGAGGTGTTTTAGTCACTTTTGTGTTGGCAGAAGAGGGGAGAAAAAAACCCCAAAATCCTTGACTTTATCAAAAGAACCAATGAAGTCTCATGGCTGGTATTAATTTGAGGCATTTTAGTCACCTTCGTGTTGGCAGAAATGGGGAGAAAAAAGCCAAACCCCTTGTTTTTACCAGAAGAATCAATGAAGTTTTGTGGCTGGTGTTAATTTCAGGTATTTTAGTCACCTTCGTGCTGGCAGAAATGTGGAGGAAAATACCCTCTGACTTCATCAAAAGAATCAGTGAAGCCTCACATTAATTTTAGGCATTTTTAGTCACCTTTGTCTTGGCAGAAATGTGGAGGAAAAAAACCCAAAAATCCTTGACTTTGTCAAAAGAACCAATGAAGTCTCATGGCTGGTATTAATTTGAGGCGTTTTAGTCACCTTTGTCCTGACAGAAATGTGGAGAAAAAACCACACCGTGTCATTATCACAAGAATCAATGAGGTTTTACTGGTATTAATTAAGCTGATATCAATTTGAGGCATTTCAGTCACCTTTGTCTGGGTAGAAACGGGGAGGAAAAAACCAAACCCCCCTTGTGTTTGTGAGAGGAATCAATGAAGCCTCGCATTAATTTGAGGCATTTGAGTCACCTTTGTTTTGGCAGAAATGAGGAGAGAAAAAAACCTTTGACGTTATGAGAAGAATCACTGAAGTCTCACATTAATTTGAGGCATTTTTTGTCACCTTTGTCTGGGCAAAAATGCGGAGGAAAAAAAAAAACCCTCCTTGTTTTTGCCAATCTCACGGCTGAGCTGAGCCTTCCCTCTGGATTTGGGCCTTGAAAGTTTGGAGTGCCCCGGTTGGGAACTCCCAAAAGTGGTGCCTGGAGGGTGTTCGGAGAGGGAGGAAAAGTCAGGAAGGGATAAACTGACCCCTCCATCCCCTGTGGGGAGGCCCAGATGTGTTTTCTGAACACATTCCCCTCAAAAACAAGGCTCCCGCTCTCCCTGTGTCCCGGTAACTTTTAGGCCTGGAATTTGGTGGGTGCAGACACCACAATCCAGTGGCTTTTTGTGAGGGGACAAAACCTCCTAAATCTACATCGACTGAGCCTGTTCTTGGTCCCAGTGCAGAGGAACCACAGCCGAAAACTGTGGAAAACTTCCCTGGAATGGGAACCGGATGGTTCTGAGTGTTCCGATCTCCCTGCCGAAGACTCCCCCTGCTCCCAGCGCAGAAACACCGAGGCCTTTCCACTGCTTTTCTAAAATAAAGAGAATTTCTCTGCCTGAACCCCAGGCCGTTCATCACCTGAGGCTGCTCTGAGGAGCTGCTTCTGTTTGGGAACAATTCCCGAAATGTGGAAAGCACGGCGAGAAGTCAGAGTTGGATCCCCCTGTGACTGCACTGCACCCCCCATGAGCTGGGTTTTATTTCAGCACTGACACAAAAGTGCTTTTGAAGGGATTTGATGAAATACCAAGGTGTGCCGAGCCCTCAGTTTCCCAAAATCTTCTGTTGGAGGCGTGGTTGGTTGGATTATCCAGCGAAATCCCTGAGATTCCCCACAGCCAGCCCTTATCCTGGGGGATGAGCACAGTTCCCTCTGTGAGCCAGGCTCAAGAAATGGTGCGAATTTCCCCCTTGGGAATGGAGGATGGGATCCGTGTCCCGCCTCAGGTGAGTCACCCCCAAGTCTCATTTTGCAGGCTCCGAAACCTCCTCATAATTACCATTATTTTATGGAAAATTCTACTTCCCTTTGGAATATTGCAGAGTCTCACCCAGCTGTGAATTCTCTGTATTTGATATTTTCCCCGGACTGTTGGATTCCTTCTTTTCCTCCCCTCCATGTGCTTTATTCCAGCACCGTCCCTTTGGATTCCATCTGAAGCTTCCCATTTTCTATTTCCCTCTTCATGAGGTGCCCAACACGACGCCCAAAGGGGTTTGTTTGGAGTTTGGTGTTTCCTGAAACAAAACAAATTTGACCTTTCAGCATCTCTTTCCAAATTATCCTTGAAAGAAATTAGAGAACTACATTCCTCTTATCACAGCGTGTTCCTGGGGAAGTTGGTAATAAGAAAACCCCCCTGAAATGTCCTGTACAGTGAATTTTCAAAGGTTGGTGTGTCTAAAACATCCTCAGAAAAGGCAAAGAGACGAAGAAATTCCCACCTTCTGTTCCCAGGGGTTTATTTTAATTATTCTGATGAATATTCTGCTGTCACTGTTTTTATCTCTGCCATCCACCTGTGTGGATAAACACATCCATAAAGATGGGGTTTTTTCCTCTGGAAAAGTGGGAAGAGCAGCTTCAGCAGCTGCTGTTGTAGAGATACATTTTTATATCTTGCAGCTATTTAATGTTTCACTGCCTTTGGGATTAATTTTAGGCTTTTTAGTTTCTATTTAATAAAATAATTGAAACTTAATCCAGCTCTGAGTTGAATTTCTTTCGAAGCAGCACAGATTGGGGGGTGTTTAAACCAAGCAAAGAGGATTTTCCTTTGTAAGCAAATTTTTATATTTCACCTATTTCGTTTTGACCTATTTCCCCTTTTTTCTTAGCTTTTGGTCCTGCGAATTTTGAAGAGTAGGGATAAATATTGGGTTGAAAGTTTTGAAGAAGGAATCTTTTT
The DNA here is from genome assembly GCA_013400975.1 of Atrichornis clamosus. Lineage (NCBI taxonomy): Eukaryota > Metazoa > Chordata > Aves > Passeriformes > Menuridae > Atrichornis > Atrichornis clamosus. The sequence goes on from WBMZ01004050.1 coordinate 33,079, forward strand.
CATCTTTACTTGTTGCTCATCAACCTTTAACCCCTTTATTTCGACTTATTTAATGCTCTAAGGTGATCTGAGGTTTTCCCGAATTTAAATATCCTCTACAGCCCTCAAAAACCTCAAATACAGGAGTTAAAACTGGGAAAACTCAGGCACACACAGAAAATTACTTGTCCAGACAGTTGAGGAAAAAATAACCAAGAGACTTTGTTGTAGACTCCAAGGATTCAGATAATTTAGCTTTTAATTAATATTAAAATGGAACATAACAACGTCTGGTTTGATGGAAAAAAAAATCAGCACCTTCTTTTACATGATTTTTTTTCCCTTTGATTACTTTTAAAAAACAAGCAAAAATAAACCACGGGGTTGTATCAGGCAAAGACAAGAAAAACCATTTTATTTTCATCATGTTTTATATGAATCACAACATTTGTGGGGGGAAAAACCAGCTGGAATCTTTCTAAATACTCCGTGGGTTGTCATGGAGAATTGAAAACTCCAGAGAATTAAAAACTGCTTTGAATCACCTGTGAATTGATGCCCACACCCGTTCCAGGCTGGCGCTGCTGAAACCACAGCGACCCTTTGCTGCTGTTTGGTGACGGGGCCAGCTCAGGGTCCCCTCAGTGTCCACTGGGGTCACCTGGGGTCCTCTCAGTGTCCACTGGGGTCACCTGGGAACGCCTCTGTGTCCACTGGGGTCACCTGGGAACCCCTCAGTGTCCACTGCGGTCACCTGGCATCCTCTCAGTGTCCACTGGGGTCACAAAGAGTCCCCTCAGTGTCCCCTCAGGTCAGCTGGGAACCCCTCAGTGTCCACTGGGGTCACCAGGGGTCCTCTCAGTGTCCTCTGGGGTCACCTGGGAACACCTCTGTGTCCACTGGGGTCACCAGGAGTGCCCTCAGCCTGTCCCCAGTGTCCGGTGTGGTCACCAGGGGTCCCCTCGGTGTCCAGTGTGGTCACCAGGGGTCCCCTCAGCCTGTCCCCAGTGTCCGGTGTGGTCACCAGGGGTTGAAGTGGGAGGTGCTGGCTGAGGGCGTCACGAGAGGGGCCGAGATCTGGAGCCCCACGGGGGAACGTTCCCCGCCCGGGGGCGGCACACAGCCCCCAACAAAAGGTTGCACTCACGTGGCTTCTCTGCGCGGGGGAAGGAAAGACACAAAGCAATAAAACTCCAGCGGCTCCCTGGGCTGGGCTTTGTGGGTCATGCAAAACAGGGACAGACAACAGGCGGGGAAATTCGGCCCCGTCTCACTCCCGGGAGCAGCTGCTCCACTGCCCCAGGAAGCCCCAGCGGCTGGCGATACAAAAAAATACCTGGAGCCACTCTTATCCCACAAAACTCCACCGAAACCGGCGCCTTCAGGCTGTCGGAACATCGTTTCCCCCCCCGAAATTCCTTCCCTCTCCCCTCGGGAGCTGCTGGGAGGAGCCTCCTCCCTTCCACAGCTCCCTCAGAGTCCGGGAGGCATCCAAGGGACAGGTCCAGGCTTGAGCTGTGGATTGGGAAAGGGTTTTTTGCAGCAGGACACAGCCAGGCTGGAACAGCTACGGGGAATTTGTTGGGTCTCTGGAAAAGCCCTGCCCAGGACTGGCTGTACTTTGGGAAGTTAAAAGTCCCACAGGGTGATGCAGGAAATAAAACGCCTGGAAAATATCCCGGAGGAGGTAAAAGGACACTGGAAGTCACCCAGGGAGGCAAGGGAATAGCTCAGGGGTGGATCTGGGGCTGGAACAGCTCCCAGTCCTTACAGAGTGGCTCTCCACTGGTGGGGGATTTAGGGAAGTTCGATGACTGGGATGCAGCGGGATGGGAATTCAGTGTGGAAAGAGCCAAAGCAGCAAAGTGCCCAAATCAGATTAGGATTCGATGGGGTTTGGGTGCTCCAAATGTATAAATTTATAAAGATCCAGAGAAGAAGAGTGTGAGAGTTTCTCCCAGGGCCTTCCTTGCCAAACCCTGGAAGTGGCCAAGGCCAGGTTGGATGGGGCTTGGAGCAACCCGGGATAGGCAGGGACTGGAATGGGATGAGTTTTAAGATCCCTCCAACCCAAACCAGTCTGGAATTCTGTGAACCAAGGTGGGGGTGAGGTTTTGTGACGCCCCAACCCTACAAACTCACCTGTACAGCTGTCGCTGCACAGCCCTGCCGGGTGGGCTTCTCCTTCCCAGATGGAGCTGTCACAACACTCCCTAGAAAAATCCCTGCTCGTGTTGGAAAACAGCAATTCCAAGTGAGGAAAGAAACCCTCATCGGCACTGACCTCATCCCAGAGGCAGAAATACTTCGGGAATTGTTCTGTTGGGGGGGCGGGGGGGGGAAAGCAGGATCCAAACATGATTAAAACATTGTTTTTGGGAAAAGAGACGTGAATAAAACATTGTTTTTGGGAAGAGGGACGTGAATTAAACATTGTTTTTGGGAAGAGGGACGTGAATTAAACATTGTTTTTGGGAAGAGGGACGTGAATTAAACATTGTTTTTGGGAAGAGATACGTGGTGTCCTGACCCTCCAGCTCCAGATGAAAAAGGGCACCGGGAGCTCGAGCTCCACTCATGAGTCACTCCCAAAAAATCCTTGAATGGAAGAGATCGTGGAGATAAAGCCGCGAGTTCCCAGCCCCGGGCGCTGCTTTTGGCTCGGTGCCTTTGGGATGGGGCAGAGCTCCCCTGGACACCGGGAAGAGCGGGATGAAGCCACTCCCAAACGGGAGTTTTCTGTCCTCAAACCGCACCTTTTTAAGGAGAAAAGCAGCAAAAAGCGTCAAATTCCCGCAGGAATTGTGGGGTTTCCAGCGAGGAAATTTCGCCCCGTGTTTGTGTGTCTTCCGAGATCAATCCCGAGGTGGTTCCGCGGTTTGGGAACATTCCAGAGCCTCCAAAGTCTGCTGTCTGTTCTGCCTGGCCATGCGTGACAGGAGCTCTCTGTCCCAGGGTTTTCCCCCCTGGGGAATGGGAAGGTTGTGCGTAAGTAATGATGAGGGACATCGATTTTTTGAAAACTTATTTCTTGTGGTTTCATATCTGAATTTTGAGTAGTTTCTGTTTTATACACCTTGGATTTCAAGAGAATGTTGGGACAGAGTGATAACCTTATTATTCCATCTCCCACAGTGGAAATATATCAATATATTTCTCTTGATCTGTTTTAGACAGGGGATAAGTTTGTTACATTTGTGTTTTCTATGGATCTTGCAGAAATATAAATGGGCCTTTCCAACTTCACATGCCGAAACAAATGCAGCAGCATGCCCTGATTCCCAGGAAAAAGATCACTCAAATGTCCCTTGTACAGCAAATCAAGTCACAAAAACTCTGCCTCAAACTGTGCTGGCAGCACAAAATATTTCTTTTGTTTTCCGCAGTTTTTTGAGCCTGGCTTTCCAGGATAATAAACATTAAACAGCCACTTGCTTTGCCGTTTCTTATTCTAATGACTTTTAGGCCTATTGTTTGGGTTTAGGTTTTAAAACTGGCATTTAGGTTAAGTTTTAGGAGCTCCCACATTCCAGCAGATTTTGTGGGAAGAGGAAGAGGGGGAAGAGCAGCTGATGCTCCTTCCCCTCCCCATCTCCTTCCTTGCCAAGGAAAACCTCCAGATTCATGGAATGACAGGCTTCAAATAGAAGAGAGCGGGAAAATACATCCAAATAACCCCCCCCCTCCAAAAAAAAAAGTCCAAAACTCATGTTTAAATCCCATGTTGGGCTCTTCAAACGCTTCATTCCGTTTTCCCGGTGAATTCTCCAGGGAATGTCCCATTCCCCGCCAGGCTGAGGGAAAACTGGAGGAGCACAGGAGGTTTTGGGTGGATGAAACGACTCCTTTAAATCTGGAGCTCGGCCTCTCCCCTTCTCCAGAGGTTGGGCAACAATTCCTCGAGGGAGGAACGTGGGCTGGGAGCTTCTAATCCCAGCTTGCGACAGCTCCCGTGGGACCAGGCAGGGCTGGGGAGCCAGGAAGGTGGGAGGTGAGGCAAGGACAGCAGCTCTGGGAGCACTGGGAGCACTGGAAAAGCACAGGGAATGTTCTGGAAGGGCCGGGGAAGGTGCCAGGGTGTTCACAGCCAGCCCAGGGACACGGAGCCGCAGCCAAATTCCAGCTCCCGTCGGCTCTTCCCGGCCCTTTTGGCTGGGAGTGGGGGTTAACACTTGAAAAAAAGGAGGTTTATGGCTGGATTTTCATCCTTCTTCCCTGGGAGGAAGGAGCTGCCTGTTCCTGGGAAGTTTCAGCATCCAAGGGATGTTGGAAAGGGCTTGGAGCAAGCCTGGGATAATGGAAAGTGTCCGGGACATGGAACTGGATGAGCTTTAAGGTCCCTGACCTTGGCTGCTCCAGAGGTTTTTCTGGGTGGGACAAAAGCTGTGGTGTCTGCCGTTGGAATTGTGAAATCCTGGCAGGAATTGCAAACCTTTCCTCTGATTTTAACCCTGGGAACGACCCACTCTCTGTGCCTCAGGTTCCAAAAAAAACCCAAAAAAACCCCGCGTTGTTTTCTGCTCCTGCACCTGAAGGCCACCAAAACCTCCCTCCGTGGGAACTGAAGGCCGCAGGAATTGGCCTTGTTACCTTTCCACCTCGGACTGAGGCTCCACAGGTATCAAATTCCTTTGAAAATCCAGTTTGGGAACAGCACAGCCTGGGAAAAAAAACCCCTCAAGGTGCCATTGTTGCAGCCACTCTTCAGTTCCCTCAGATAATTCATGGCCTAATGAAAACAAAAATGTGAGGGAGGAGAGGCTCCTGTAGGAACAGGGATTCCTCAGATCCTGAAATGGCTCACTTAATCCAAAAACTGGCCATGGATTCAGTCTGTTAGAGCTGGGGTTTGGGGAAGCGCCCAAAATCAGAGACTTGGGGTTTTCCATGCTTATCCCAACATTCTCAGGCTCCTGGAAACACCTGGAGGACCTTAAGAGGTTTGGAATGAAGAAGAGAATGGAGGTTCTTCCTTTTTCCTTTTTCCTTTCGTCTTTCCTTTCCTTTCCTTTCCTTTCCCCTTCCCTTTCCCCTTTCCTTTCCTTTCCTTTCCTTTCCTTTCCTTTCCTTTCCTTTCCTTTCCTTTCCTTTCCTTTCCTTTCCTTTCCTTTCCTTTCCTTTCCTTCCAATTAATCCATCTCAGCTCACATTAAACTGATAAAAGAATATAAAATATTATAAAAGAAAATCATATAAAATTAATGTTGTAGGCTCAGCTCACATTAAACTTACTCCTGGGAGCAGAGTGAGTGGGAAGGGTGTCCCTGTTTGGGAGACTAAAGGAATTTCAGGTCCATTCTAATCCAAACCATTCCCCGATTTTGGGATTATTTCTCTGACATTTTCCTCCCTGAACTCAGCTCCATGCATGGAAAAAATTTCTTTATTTGCCTGAAATGAAAATCCCTTCAATGCAGAGGTGTCTGTAGGAAGGGGCTGAGGTCTCCCAGCGTTTTTAACCGGGAATTCCAGCTGGGCACCTCCAGCAGCAGTGCCAAGGAAGGAGAGGCTGGAGCCTCCCTTGGAGCTCAGCTTGGCTCTGCCGGTGGGGAATGAGGAGGGAGCTCCCAATTCCTTTGGAAAGAGCTGTGGGCACGGATTCCTTGCCCAGATCCTGGTTGTTCCCGCAGCCGCCCAGAGCCTTGGACGATCAAGGGAAGCCATTCCCAGGTCGCATCCCTCGGGCCATGAAGGCGGAGCTGCCGTGAGGGGCTCGTTGTGCTCTGCCTCGGACTTGGTGCCTCATCCAGGAAACGTTGGCCAATCTTTAATTCACCTCCCGCTCCCCGGCCTCACGCGGGTTCTGTTCCTCCTCCAGGGATCTCCCGGGGCTTTTCCAGCCTCTCCCGTGAGCTCCCTCTGCTGAAATCCCTTTCCGAAGGGGCCATTCCGGGGCGCGGTGGGGCCTGTGTGAGGTTTGGCTGGCCGGGAGCAGCGGCGGCGGGAGGAGATAGGGATCCCACTGCTGTATCCAGACCCTCTGCTCCTGCAGGGCAGGGTTTTGGTGCCTGTCACCCCCCGGCTGCCTGCACGGCACCACAAATGGGAATTTTTGGGCCCAGGGTGACCAATTTTGCTGCTGCTCGGAGAGACGGACCAGGCAAAGCAAGGCCGCCCAGCCCAGAGCAAGGGGAGGCCGTGCGTGGCAAAAATGGGAGCAAGAAACAAAGCTTTGGAGAGGCTAAAACCAAATATTTCATGCCTGAAAAGCCCCCGCACCCAGGGAATTATCAGGGATTCTCTGCTCAGCCCCACAGTTCCTCTCCCTGACCCTTTTCCTGCTGTTTTTCCCTCGGGAATCTGTGGGCCTGGAGCTCCTCAGGGCTGCCTGGTCCCAGCTCCCAAGCAGAAATGAAAATGATTTAACCTTGGAATTTGCTGCTCCTGTTGTGTTTAAATGCAATAATGATGGAAGGTGCAGAGGTGTCCCCTCAAGGGCCAGAATTCCCAATTCTCCAGCTTTTCCTTGTCTTGCTTCCGAAAGGAGAACGAGGCTGTTGTGGTTTGTGCCCCCAGACCCCTCCTGTCATCCAAAAATTGAGCTTTCCTTGCCCAAATCCACCTGGGATTTACTTCCAACAAGGTTATTCCGTTAGAATTGATGGAAGAGAATTAAAAGAGGCAGGAGGAAAAAACCATTTTGCTTTGAAATCCCTTTTCCCAGGGCCACGTTCCGCCCTGAGAACCCACAGAACACACCCTGGAATATCCCCGGAGGTGTCAGGTGATCCCACTTTCAGTTGGAGTTTTACAGGGCCCCTGGAAGTGCAGCTCAGGTCAAGGGGATTGGGCTGCTCCCTGCAATCCCTGGGATTATGGGAGCCCCGCCTGTATTCCTGGGATGGTTTGTTTGCTCAGGAGCCATCCAGGGAATGCAGGTGCCAGGACAGGAACCCCTGGCACCAGGGATGTCAAACAAAGGGCAGGTGTTCCTTGGGACAGGAATTATCCTGCTGGGAGGAGGGGGATGAGATTTCCCTGGAGTGGTGGGGGGCGGGGATAGGAAAGTTCTGTTCCCATTCCCTTCCAGCCCTCCCATCCCACCTGGAATAGAGCATTTTCCTGCTGCGTTTCCAAGGGAGAGGAGGCAGCAGGGACATCGCTGAGGAGGAGATTTGCAGCTTCCCAATTGTCCCACTGACGGATCCAAGCCAAGCCAAGCTGCTCCACAGGGAAAAGGGAGTTGGCTTTGCTTGGAATGACCCTGTTATTGATAAAATCCAGCCGGCAGAGGGAATAATGAGGGAAAAGAGAAGCCCTCACCTTGGTTTCCTCTGGGAACATCCCTCTCTCCCAGGTGTCCACTCTCCTAGGACAGGGATGGACACTGGAGTTGGGTTAAATCCCAGAAATATCTTGGCTGGGACCTGAAAGCTGCTGGTCCAGACATATCCCACGTCCCACAGCTTGGCAAAATCCCTGGATAATGCTCCCTGCCGTGGGTCAGGAAGATTTCTGATGATGGGAGCCAGGACTCGAGCTCTCCACAACCCAGTCCCAGGGTTCTCCCCAATTCCAGGTGCCTGGAACAGCCCAGGATGTGGTGATTCCCAGTTAATCTTCACTGCCAGAACCCCAAATCTCCCTGTGCTCCGTTCCAACCCAGCCCAGGCAGAATTCCCTGCAGAGCCAGAGGGAAAACGAGGCATTTGGGAGGATGGAAATCACAACAACCTCGTGAACGAGAGGTTCAGAGGCACCAAAATCCTCCCCCAGGGTTCCGGGTGTTTGCTCCCAGCCAGGACTCTGGGGTGTGCCAGGATCCCTGAGGATCTGGGATCCCTAAGGATCTCTGCTCAGGAGGGAAGACAGGGAGCTGAATCCGGAAAAAACGGGTAAACAGCTCTGAAAAAGGGTGGGAATGTGAACGCCAGGGGGAAAAAAATGCAACTGTGGCCCTCACATTCCCAGCTCAGAGCTGTGGTCCTGCATTAACAAATAATGTTGGAATTTCTCCATCCTGACACGGGACCTGCTGTGAACCCTTTTCCTTGGTCTCACTGTTCCTTTTCCAGCTGATTTTGCCACGTGAAAATCAAGTCAGGGCCTTAGATCTCCTGGAATGGGGATAAAAATCACTCAACTGCCTGGAATTTTTACCATTTTCCTGCAGAAACAAAGTAAAGAAATTATCGGAGTCCTTGGACTCCCTGGGGGGAAAATCCAAAGGGGAAAAGGCACAACTTCCTCAGGGTAATTTTGGGAATGATGCTGCAGCCTAAATCCAAATGCAGCGAAAATTCCAAAGCCAAAAACGTCATTCAAATGTGCTTTTGTTTGGGAAAAGCTCAGGAGCAAAGCTGGGTGAGTTTCCCGAGTTTTCTCGGGGGATCGGGAACTTCCCAGCCCGCTTCCTGGAGCCTGTGTTCCCGCAGGAATTCCCCACCGTGCATTCCCAACCCCAAACCCGGGGAAACAGCATCACCTGCTGCGAGCTGCTGTAACTCACCGGGAGCCTTTGGAATCTCCCAGGAGGGAATTCTTGACTCATTTCTGATCCAAAGCTGCCCTCTGGCAGTGGGAAGCCATTCCCTGTGTCCCGTCCCTCCATCCCTTGTCCCAGTCCCTCTCCAGCTCTCCCGGAGCCCCTGGAAGGGGCTCTGAGGTCTCCATGGATCCTTCCTTTCTCCAGGTTGGACATTCCCAGCTCTCCCAGCCTGGCTCCGGGTGCCTTTGGAGATGAGCCTCGATCCAGAGGATCAGCCAGGAGAGGTTTAAATCCATGTGCAGTGCCTCGGATATCCCGGGAATTGCACTGATTCCCACGGAATATCCACCAAAGGCAGCCAGGAATGGTCCTCACCGTCCTGAATGATCACTAATTATCAATAATTATCACTAATTATCAATACAGATGTTGGCAGCAGATGCCAGAGGGCCAGCCCCAAAATTCCCTGAAATCTGCTCAAATTACATCTCAAACCTGGAGAGAGGGAATAAAATCCAGGCAAGGGAATAAAATCCAGGCAAGGGAATAAAACACAGGAAAAGGAATAAAATCCAGGCAAGGGAATGAAACCTAAGCAAGGGAATAAAACACAGAGCAGGGAATAAAACACAGAAAAAAGGATAAAATCCAGGCAAGGAAATAAAACACAGAAAAGGGAATAAAGCACAGAAAAAGGAATAAAATCCAGGCAAAGGAATAAAACACAGAGCCGGGAATAAAATGCAGGAAAGGGGAAAGAATCCAGGCAAGGGAATAAAATCCAGGCCAGGGAATAAAATCCAGACCAGGGGAAAAAATCCAGACCAGGGAATAAAACCCAGGCAAGGGAAGCCAGAGGGAAGGACAACGTTAAATACCATTTCAATTTAAGAAATTGAGGTGTTTCCCAGGGCATCCCAATCCTTCCAAACCACCCAAAATCCTCCAGGTGGCAGCTCCCGCTGTTGCTGAGGCAGAAGGGGACTCGGAGCTATCCCAGGAAAGGGCAGTGGGAATTGCAGAGCCCATGAAAAGGGGAATTACCGGGAGCAGGAGCGGGCAGGGCACCCGACAAAGGAATCCTTTGTGCAGGGATCGGCCAGGGAGAGGCCAAGGCAGGGCCGCAGGAGCTGGGAATTCTCGGGTTTCACTGGGAATTGTCTTTTGTAGCCTTGGCACCACCGCAGAGCCCCGGCTGGGAAAACCTGAAATCCGATGGGAGCTCCAATGGCACCGGATTGTGGCAATTCCTGCTTGGATTGGTCAAAACTTCAGGGTTTTACACATGGAGAGAGCACCCAAATCTGCTTTTTGGGTAATTATTCGCAGGAATGGTGAGGATTTCTGGATTTTGGTGGTCCCAGGGTGGAAGCTGGGAATTCCCTTAGAGAGAGAAATTCAGGCACGGGGTGGGAATTTGGGGTGTCCTGTGCAGGGCCAGGAGCGGGGCTTGGACGATCCTTGTGGCTCCCTTCCAGCTCTGTGATTCCATGATTTATTTAGCAGGGATTTTCCCATGTTGTCCTGCTTTTCCTGGCATCCAGAGATCCTGCTCATTCCTGCAGAGCCAGTGTTTAACACCTGGACCAAGAACTGGCAGCCCCAACCCAAAGTTAGCACGGGGCAGTGCAGGAAAATCCCAGTTTTCTGTGGGATAACGCTGCAATTCCTGGGCTGACATCCTGCCCTCTCCTCGTTCTCCCTGCCATCCCATTTCCCAACTGATTTGTGCTAATTAACACCATTCCTTTATTCAATATATCCATCATGAATGTGTTCAATCCTAGAGCTCATCCCGCCTTTCCCTCTTCCTTATTTCTCTGGGATAGAAACGCCCACAGCACCATTCCTAATAATTCCTGGGGCCCTGCAGCACCTCAATTCCACCTTTGGAAGGGTTTTTTTTCCTGCCTGGGAGTTCTTGGAAGCCCTGCTGCAAGTGCAGCAGCCTAAAATTCAAAATAATTTGGCTGTGGGGACGGTGGTGAAATCTCCAGAGTTGTTTCGCAGGGGGAATAAATTGGGAAATTAATTGGGAAATTAAAATTAAGGTGCTCAGGGACGCTGGGAACACAAGGAATAAACTCCTCAATTTGGTTTTTTTTATTATTTCCGTGTTACTCAGTTGGTTGTTCTGCCACACTCGGCGCGATGGTCAGGTTTCTTTTACCTTTACAAAATCTCGTTGGAAACATCCAAACAAAATCCAAGAAAATCTGGGCATTGGGGCTGGGAATAACCGTGGAGAGTAAGAAATGTCTTTAGTACTCCGTGTTCATGAAATCCCCCAGGGGAACTGCTTACAGACCGAAACATCCCAGAAATATCCTCTGAAAAATTAAAGATTATCCCATTTATCCAACGCTTTCACCTTTCCTTGGCCCCATTTCCAGCTCACCTTAAGAACCTGCAAATTTCCCACATTTCCCTCCTTGGAAGTGAATTTTGGCAGAGGGAAAATTTCTCAGCAGCACGAGAGGATCAAAGAAGGCAAAAATGCACTGAAATGATGGATTTTTGTCTCACAAGACCCTTTGAGGGTGGGGGAGTTTCCCTGCTCCCATCCCACAGAGGAATGGGGGTGTCAATCCCACTAAACACAATCCCAGGGAAGCTGGGAGATTAAACCTAGGGAATATATTTTATCATGGATAAGGATGACCTTCTGCATTTCATTTTCCGGACCATTTTCTCCCCCAGTTACAAAAATGAACACCAAAATTAAAAACAAAAAACAAAACAAAACAAAACAAACAAACAAAAAGGCAGAAAGCAAAAAAATCCAGGAAAATTCCTCTTGGAATAATCACTGAGGATATTCAGCACTAAAACCATGTCCATGAGTGATGGAATTAATCCTTATCTCCATCCAAATTTGGCAAGATTCCCTTCCAGAGGAAGGTTTAAACCATCTGGAGGGAGCTTAGGGAGAGACACTGGAAAGGGCCTGTGGGGCAGGATAAGATCCTAAAAAAAAAAACCAAGGAGAGATGAGGTTTATGAAATCCTAGGAGTCGATTCTTCCTCAAAATCATGAGGGATAATCTGAATTTTAACTCCCAAAACACCTCCCCTCCGCTGACATTCCTGGCCTGGATTCCCTGGAGTCCCCTCAGGGGGAGGTGTCCCTGCCCCTGGATGATCTTTCAGCCCCTTCCAACCTCCATTTTTCCAGGATTCCATGAAAGCCAGCAGGTTTTTCCATGATTCCCACCAAGCTCACCGAGCTCACAACCCGGCCCAGATTTAAGATTCCCTGTCCAAGAGTTTTCCCACCTGGAGAGCCAAAAACTCCTGTTCTGCAGCAATTACCCACAAGCCCTGCTGACACCAGGAAAATCCCACTTGGAATTGCCCCCTCCGAGCACTCAGTGATTAACAGAAATTTAATTATTCCAGCAGGATTTAATCCAGAACTCCTGTGCTGTTCCTGACCTGTCAGGAATCCTGAGGATGCTGAGCGTTTATGGAATTTCCGCCCCTCGTGGGAAGGCTGAAAGGTCAGTTTGGAATCCCAAAAAAAATCACTTTTGCCTCCAGCTGATTCAGCCACGGAAGTGCCTCCCCCCAGAGCTGCTCCCACCAGGAGGGATCCGAGCTTTGAATCCACGATTTCGGGCACACGACGCAAAACCAGTGCCCCAAAAAAAGAAGATTTTTAACTGCCTGACGCCACAGGGGCCTTATTTGACATCAGGGGCAAGGCACAACTCCAGCTGCCCCTTGGAATTCAGGGAAAACTATGAATTCCGGGCATGTTGGAGCTCCTGGAAGCTGGGGGAGCGTGAAAGTAACATTAAAAAACATCCATCGGGGGGAAAACTTTCAGCAAAAAATTCTTTTTGGAGTTGATGGTGGAGTCACTGGTCCTGACAAAGAACCGGCTCTGGTTGGGTTTTTTATGGAGAAGGGAAAAAAGCATCAATGTTGGGCTTTTCCCTGTTTTCCACTCTGTTCCTGCTCTAAAAACTACCTGAGAAGAGAGAATTAAAGCCATTGAACCCAAAGGCTTTCTCTCCACAGGTGATCCTCACTGGAGCCATTCCTAAGTGTCCCATTTTCCATCCAGCATTCCAGGCACAGGGATTGTTGAGGTATAGAAGGAGGTTGATCAGGGAATCACGGAATATCCTGAGCTGGAAGGGACCCACAGGGATCAGAGCCCAACTCCTGGCCCTGCCCAGACATCCCAGCAATCCCACCCTGTGCCTGGGAGCGTTATCCAGTGGTCCTGGAATTCTGGCAGGGCTGTGAGCATTCCCTGGATGAGCATCACTCCCTTTTTTCCCCTCTTTTCCCTGGAAGGGATCACGGAACTCGCACGGGAAAATCTCTGCCAGCACAAATTCAGCTTCCCAAGGGGAATCTCTGAGCCCTGAGACTGCTCTGAGCAGCACTTCCTGCTGGGATGGGATGGGA
>WBMZ01004055.1:0-18518 GCA_013400975.1 Atrichornis clamosus
AAGGAGGCAGGAAGTGTCCTGGCGCCAGGCACCACAGCACCAGTGAGATCACCAGCCACCATTAGCCCTTCCACAGCCCCGTCTCCTGCCTTTGGGACACAGAGAGGACCAGCCACAGCACTGAGCACACCTGCCCACACCACCACTGGCCACAGAAATCCTGTGTCTGAGCCCCCACCCACCCATGAGCTTATCAGTAAGTAGATTTTCTTTTTCCCGAAGCCAAGAGTAGGAAAGGGGTTTTCAGCCAATCAAACATTGTGATGGACGAGGGTATGGCATGGTCCAGAGGGTCTCATCTGCATTGCACATTGGGCTGCCAGATTAATGGGGAAAAGCAAAAAAGGACATTTGAGAGCATCCCAAAAGTGGGTTAAAAACTGGGTTACAGTCTGTCAGAGCACAGGCATAGCAGCAAGCAGGTGAGTTTGTCCTGGCTGCAGGATGGATAAATCGCACATTAAGGATTTTACACCTTTTCCATTCATCTCCTGCCCACATCAGAGCCAGCAGCCTCACTCTACCCTTTTGGCATGGAAGGAGGGGACCAAGAGTACGTCCAGAGGATGGTGGATTTTAACTCACCCCTGTTCAAGCCAGAGATTGGATTTCCCTTTGGGAAGTCGCTGCGAGATGCTCTCTACGTGAGTTCCCCCCTTGCTGAGCACATAAGGGATGTGCTACCTTTTTGGTAAAAAAACCCCACAGAAATGGAGAGAAACCAAATTTCATCGGAATGTATTTTCTTTGAAATCTAAAATGGCTGGTTTCTGCTCACCCGTGAAGGCTGAAAGACCTCCCAGGAGCTGCCTGGGATGTCAGCAAATAACAAGTTATTTTGGTTAGTTTACAGATAACGGGCAGATCATTTTTCCACCCACGGACAACTATGTCCCGTCCAATCCCAACCCCCCTCCCCACGGCTTCAGTGGCCAGCAGAGCTTGCCAATGGTGGCCGCCTTTTGGGATGATGCAGATTTCTCCCAGGGTGTCGGCACCACCTGGTACCAGGTGAGGACCAACAAAGATGTTTTCCTGGGAGAATCCAGCTCCCAGCTTGTTCATTTAACCCTCTCTCTTGCCATATGGCAGGAGTACTCCACACTCAGCTCTACCCGAGACCCTGTTGTCCAGGATGTGGAAGCAAAGATTGAGAAATACCTTAAAATCCCCTATGTAGCGAAATGGACCTTGAAGGTGACGTGGGAGAAGGCTCCAGCGTACCCATCCCAGAGGGATGACACTCAGGTGAGCAGTGGGGGACCCAGGTGACAGAGGGGACTGTTGGTGGCTGTTTCAAGTCCCACTGCCTCAGCCTGCCCTGCAGGGAGAGTAGGGGAGGCTTTGGGGGTGCTAAGGGGGTGCCTTGGATTTCTCCAGACGAGCACCTACCAGGCAGTCCTCACCACTGATGGGAACCGTTCCTTCGCCCTGCTGCTCTACCAGGACGGCGGGATGCGCTGGGACTACACCAAGCTGGCTGCGGCCAACGTGCTGATCGGCTTCTCCAGGTGCTGCACGTATGACTGGGTTTTGGGACAGCAGGGATTTCTCCCAGCCCTATGTTGGGACCATTAGAGGCATTATCCCCAGGAGAGCCCAGCTCCCACTCCTAGAGCATTAAACCCTCTCTCCTGCAAACCGCAGCAGTTCCCACCTTAACTGCCCCATGGAGAGCAGAGGAGGGTTGTGTTGGGAGGGTGACCCCAAACCTCCTCTCTCCTCACAGCGGCAATGGCTATGCCCAAAACAACGAGCTCACTCAGAAGCCACCAGCTGTCAAGTACCAACCAGACCAGCACAGCAGCGCCGGCTCTGGTATGGCACTGGGGGGTCCTTGGGGCAGGTGGGCATGGAGGGAGCTGTGTGCTCTGTGCCCAGAGCATGTCCCCAGCTCCCATCCCTGCAAGGCAATGGGCCAGCAAAGCTACTGGGCAAGGCCTGGCCACCAAGAGTGGACTCTGGGTGTTCCATGTCCTGCTGTAGCTTGCCAAAGCCACGCTGGCTCTAGAGGGAGCCTGGAGACCTCATGTGAGGTCAGTGGCCAGGGACAGCTGTCCCCTGGGATCCCTCAGCACAAGGTGAAACCCCTGCTGAGCAGTGCTGTTCTCTGGTTGCTCCCCCAGATGTGCGTGGGCTGTGGATTTACAGACTGGACAGTCGCTCCCGGGTGAACTACAGGCTGCGGTGCCTGGCATGGCTGGACACAGAGCCAGCACCGGCCACCTGGAACAGCCAGCTGCCACCATGCCCCTGCTCCCGGCCCCAGGCAGAACTGGATCCCCGCTACCGCTGGAGCAGAGGTGCCAAGCACATTCCCCCAGGACCAGCCGCTGGGTGAGGGGATGGCAGGGGCTCCCTTCCTGCTCTGGGGATGGCCGTGATCCCCTACACCATTTCAGGCCCAGTGGACCCCTCCGTGAGGATGCTGCGCACTGGATCCCCCAGCCCAGCTGGAGCTGGGGTGCGATGTCTGTACCAAGGTGGGAGCCTGCTTGAAGGTTGGCAGGAGAGGACGTGGAGTCTCCCCATCCACCCCACCGCTGGTAAGCGGGAACCAGCCCTAAAACACCTCAAGCACCAAGCACAGGTGCAGCAGGGCCCCTACACACCCCAGCACCTGGCTGCTTTCCTCCACAGACAGGGAGCTGGAGGCATTCGACTGGTGCTGCCGGCGTGTGGGGAAGCCGCTGTTCTGCACCAGGTTTGCTGAGAAGAGGCCCAGGGTCGACTGCGAGGGATATGTGCCACCTACCCCCGGTGAGTGCCCAGACTCTGCCTCCTCTGTGCCAGGGCACTGAGCTGTACATGGAACCCATGCATTAGCCACATTTTGCAGCACTCCAGTGAGGACTGCTGAGCCAGCACAGCCTCAGGGCTACTCTCCTACCTGAAATGACAGCAGCATTTGCTTTTCTTCTTCCCGGCAACATGGCTCCATCTCCTTTGGACCCCAGCTGGCGCCTTCGGGGACCCCCACATCACCACCCTGGATGGAGTCACCTACACCTTCAATGGGCTTGGGGACTTTGTCCTGCTGCTGGNTGTCCTGCTGCAGCGATGCCCAGACCAGCTTTGTTTGGCACGGACGCACAGCACGGACCGGCATGGCTCAGGCCACCAACTTTGTGGCCTTTGCTGCCCAGTACATCTCCAACACCACCACAACAGTGAGTAGGACTGGCCTGAGTATGAGTTTGAGCTTCTAATGGGAGAGACCCCTCTGGCAAGTTGGGCATCACCTGCAAGTGGGTAGGACCCAAGGAGCATCCCCTCTCCTTTCCCTGCCACCTCCCACCACTCCAACAAAGTGCTAGTAGTATTGGAATGGACTAATACTCACCAGGCACAGGTCTAACACATCTGGCAAATAGGCCAGCAAGGGCTGGAGACTCTGGAAGAACACGGTCTGCTTCACCTTCTTGATTGCACACCCTGTACCCTGACACTTTAGCACAAGTGAACGCTCCTCCTCGCTTTGCAGAATAGTTCCCCACATGCATTTCCGTTTCATTAAGCAGAATGTCCTGGTGTCACCAGGAACAGCCATTGAATAGCGTGAGGAGGGGGTGCAGAGGCAGGAGCCCATCAGCACAGCTGTCCACACTGTCATGGTCAGCTGAGCAGTGGTGATAGCCTCAGCATGCCCCTTGCCAGCAGTGACAGGGCAACTAGTTGTCCTCTTCTGTGCAACCATCAGAACTGCTTTATCATGTGTCTGCTGGGGTGAAGAACACAGCAACATGGGCCCCGGGGCTGGACCTCTCTTCCTGAGCTGGAGGTGGATGGGGTTTAACTGTTCCCAGCATGGAGGGATGGCAGGATGGGATGAGCAGAGAGGCTGACTGGGACATCTGCCATGATTTGCAGGTTGAGTGGACCTTGAGGAGTCAGGATGACATCCAAGTCCTCCTTAACAATGAAACCATCCAGTTTTCCTATTCCCAAGGTGAGCAGAATCTGCTGTTAAATCTTAAGTGTATGTGGGGGGGAGGAGAAATATCCCCATCCTCTGGGACCAGCCCTGCACAGCATTGAGGGCAGCCATCCAGAGCTCCATCAAAAACTTCTCACCTGTGCCTGTCTCTGATTTGGGCAGGGTGGATGGGGAGCACTCCCCTCCACAAATTAATGGTCATCATTTCAGACCTCAGCCTTGCGTGGACTCTCCCTCTGTCTCTCCTTCCCTTGCAGACATGGGTGACGAGGTGTTCTACAGCCCTGGCATCCTACTAATCAAGACCTCCTCTGTCACGGCCGTCTTCGATGGGACCATTGCCGTCTCCATCTCGGCCGCCTCTGGGATCCTCAGCGTGGTCTGCAGCCTGCCCGACTGGTACCGCAACAGCACCAAGGGGCTCCTGGGTGAGCACTGGCTCTGAGCAGAGCTGGGCTGAAGATTCTCTTCCCACCCTAAAGTAGACTGAGAAACTGGGAAATTGTGCTTGTGGGGTAGGGACCCCTGGTCAAGCCTGGCATGGGGGATTTCAGTCCTCTGGTGATGCTCCACCAGGTGTGTGGGACCATGACCCTGCAGATGACTTCCAGATGCCGAATGGTACCAGCATCCCTGTGAATAGCAGTGAGGAGGAGATCTACAGCTATGGGATGACTTGTAAGTCCAGGCTTAGGATCCACCTTGATGATCCCCTCCTTCCTACGTGTTCTGGCCGTGCTTGGCTTTAGACATTTAAATACTTGCCTGAGTAAAAGCAATGCCAGAGAAAGAATTTGGTCTCCTCACTACTCTGTGAAAAGGAACTCTAAAATACAGCAAACATTAAAAAGGGCTGTACCCATGGTGTGCTCTCTTGCAGGGGCTGTTGGGGAGCACAGCCTATTTGCTCAGCCTCTGGACTCACCAGCACTGAACTTCACACCCATCTTCTTGTCTCGGCTGCGGCAGGAGAATGAAAGTCAGTACCAACTGGCAGCCTCACAGTGTCACGGCAGCAAGGAGTGCATCTACGATTCCCTGAGCACAGGGAACTTGGCCCTGGGCCTGACCACCCAGAGCCTTGCAGCCGACTTCCAGCAGAGGAAGACAGTACTCAGTAAGTGGAGCAGATCCTCACCACCGAGAGGGGTTGGCCTGTGTAACTGGGCCGTGTCCTGCTCCCTCCCTGGGCTCTCTTACTCCATGTGAGACAGGAGAGAAGTCACCAAGATCTTGGAGTTGCATTGCCCAGCTGACTCATCTCCAAGCCTGGGAGATGCCACCAGCAGGACAGTTGCCAACAAGGTTTTGGAGTTGCATTTCCTGGCTGGCTTGTCTCCAACCCTGGGAGATGCCGCCATGCTGTGCAACATGAGGGCCTTGTTGGTGGGCAGCCAAGGCAGCATCTGCCTAGGGTCCCATCCTCACCAGGAGGGACTCAGAGCCAAGGGGTGACAAGGCCACATAGCAAACCACCAGCTGTGTGCTGGGCTGCTCTTTCCTCAGATGCCTTCCCTCCCGTCATCACCGGCAATGCATCGATCACAGCCTTCATAACAGAAAAGGTCAGAAGGCAGTACCATGCCATGGGGGTGGGTGCACACTTCATTCCCTATCTCTCGCCAGAGCTCAACATATCGGGTAAGGAAGGAGAGATGGAGCAGCTGGGATGGGATGGAACGGGATGGAATTCCTCTGCCACCTCTAACTCCCACCTCTTCTCCTGGCAGAGAATGGCACCCTGATATGGGAGCCCCGGGGCACAGCCCCATTCACCATCAGTCTGGAGGCTGTTGGGTCCAACAACATCTCTGCACTCCTCCAGCTCCGCTTCACCCTTTGCAGATGCAGCAGGAGCCAGGAGTGTGACTACAGCAACACTGTCACTCTCAGGGAGTCTTCCCTGCAGGTAATGTGCCAGAAAGATCCTCTGGTGACACACCATGCCTGTCCCCATGCCAGCTGTGCTGGCTGTCTTCTCTGTCCACCCATCCTCCTCGTGTTCCCTAAGCCAGTGTCACCATCCCCTTCCCAGCTGGCAGCCTGCAGATGTGAGAGCGGATACTCAGGTCCCTCCTGCCAGGACCCTCCGGACCCCTGCTCCCAGGGATGCTTCCCTGGTGTGGGCTGTGACTCGTACACTGGCTGTGGCCCCTGCCCAGCTGGCCTGACAGGGGATGGACGGCACTGCTCAGGTGACGGGGGCTCACAGCATGGCCTCTGGGAACCTGGAGAGCCTGCGGGACCCCAGCCGAGGTATTTGTCCCGGTGTCATGGTGCTCTGCCTTGGCAGATATCGACGAGTGCGCGCAGGGCACAGAGTGCCCGGGGAATAGCACCTGCACCAACACCGTGGGCAGCTACGTCTGCTCCTGCCCAGCCAGTGAGCAGGGTGAGTACAGGGACCCTGCTGGGCATGGTCCTAGTCCCCATCATCCCTGGGCTCTGTGGAAGAGGGTTCCTGAGGGACCCAGGCTGGCCAGAGAGGAGTGAAGGGGGAGCTGGCTGAGCTCTGTGCCCAAGCCCTTGCTGTCATTAACAGTATCCAGCTGCCACTTGTGTTCCCAGGCTGGAGATCTCACTAATCTGCTGGGAAGGGAAATTTTTCCCATGTAGTTTTTCTCCTTGAGAAAAAAAAATTCTCATCCAATCATAGCTCAAATGCACATGCAAAGGTTGGGGGCTAAAATCAAGCCCTGTTTTCATATTACTGCAGTGGGTTGGGTAGCTGGCTTTTGCTCTTGTTCTAATGGGATTTTAGAATGGCAAATGGCTCTGGGAGGTGGGGGAGCAGGGCTTTTCCTTGAATTTATACTAAAAGTCCTAACACATAAAAGGAAAACAAAACAAAACTTGGAAGAAAGGCCTTACAGAGTGACTGAGGATGGCTCAGTGAGTTGGGCTCTGCCCTGCAGAGCCTCTGCCTGATCTGGGTTCATGTGTCCACCTGATCTGGGCTCCCCATCCCACAGGTGAGAGGCCAGGCTGTGGCTCAGCCTGCAGCTCCCACTCCTGCCCCGAGGGCTACTGCAGCAACGGGGGACGCTGCCACCTGCACCCCATCACCTGCACCCCCACCTGCACCTGCCCCCCAGCTTTCACCGACCAGCACTGCCTGGTGGCAGGGGGGGATTTTCAGCCGCTGCCCAGCTCAGGTGGGTGCCCATGCCCGGTGTGGGGTGAATCCCAAGCCCACTCACCCTGGTCCTGGGATGCCACAGCCACTACTGTGACTTTTCCCCAGCAGATCTCCCTCGGAGAAGCATCCAAATGAGGATCAGGACACTGCAAAATGCCACTGCTGAGGAAGTCAACAGCACCGTACGTTGCTGGAGGGTTTGGGCTCAGGGAGGGTGGGACACTGGCACACTGTGCAGCATGGCAGCTTGGGGTGCCCATGGCTCTGTGTGCCTCCCTCCCATGGGATCTCTGGGCATTCTGTAGTTCCACAAGCCCAGAGGAAGGAAGCATCAGCTGCAGCCATGGCCTGTGCCAGGTCCCCAGCAAATGAAAACAGAGCAACCCTTGGGGCTCGGCCACAGTGCCCGCATCACCCTTCAACCTCTCCCCATGCCGGTGCCATTCTGTCCTCCCCTAATGCCTTCCTGCTCCCCCTGCTGCAGGTCTCAGCCATCCTGGACTCTCTGGAGGTGAAGGCTTTCCAGAGCAATACCAATATCACCCAGACGTGAGTCAGCTGTGAAGCAGCCTGTGACCACCCCAGGGATCCCGTGTGGCAGGGTTGGGCATGGGGCCAGAGATTATGGTGCACAAAGGGCATTTTTACCCATCTCAGAGTCTGTTTTTCCAGTCCTGATGCTGGTAAACCCTTGGAGACACAAGCCTTGGAGACACAAGTTGGCACCTTCCGCCTCCTGCCTCATCCCTTCTTTGCCATCACCCAAATGGGAATACTGAGGCACGGTGAGGCTCGGTCCCTCTGTGACACAGCAGGAGCTCTGTCAGCAGCCCTCTCTTTTCTCTGCAGGACAGACAGCGATGGCCTCACCTTCGTGGTGGTGTCCGAGTTCGCCTATGACAGCCGTGGCACCGTCATCCGCTTCCTGAATGAGGAGCTGCCCGTGGCCATCACCGGCGCCTTCAACAGGCGGCGGGGGCGGCGGGAGGCAGGCACGGGGCTCCTCTTCCAGCACCTACACCAGGACAACATCACCGACCTGGTGAAGCGTGAGTTGCTCCCAGCGCTGAGCTGGGGAGCACAGGAGGAGCACCCTGCTGTCCCCCTTGTTCCCATCACCCTGTGTGCCCCAGGATTTGATTAATGCCTGTGTGGGAGGCGGGTGGGCAGCCCTCCAACCCCAGGCATGGATCCAGCTTGGGGAGACTTGGGGAAGCATCAAGGGGTGTTGCTGCACGGCTGAACCCACGTGCCTTCCCTCCCCAGTGACAGTGGCTGAGCTGAGGGACTATTTCCCCTGTTCTCTGCATGGCTATAAAGGCTACCAGCTCCACTACATGGGGACCATCGGCTTCGTCTGCATCTCCCCATGCAAGATGGGCTACTGCCAGCACGGGGGCCAGTGCCAGCACCTGCCCGAGGGGCCCACGTGCAGGTAGCAGCAGCCCTGGGTTGGACGAGGCCACCCTGCACAGCTGCTTCTTCCCACAGCATCACCACTCCTCCCTCCCATCCACAGCTGTCTGCCCTTCTCCATCTACTTCCCGGCCGGCACCCGGTGCGAGTGGCTGGCCATCAGCCTGGCTGCCTTCCTTGGCATCTTGCTGGGAGCCCTGGCTCTGCTCTGCCTCCTGTTTGCCATCACCTGCCTGGCCCTGCACCTCTGCCGCCGGCACCACCACCAGCACCAGGGGTGAGCCATGGGCTGGACCTGCACAGGGGTGGGTGCTGGGGAGGAGGTTGGGTGTCAGAAAGAAAATCTGATGGAAAATCCACATTTGGAAGACCCGCACCTGCTAGGACTTCTCTGGCCTGGGCAGGGGGGCTGCCCTGAGGAAGGGGTTGGGTGACATTTTAGTATCTTCAGGCCCCTTTCCCAGTCATCTGCTGCTCAGGGGTGTGATAGCATCAGTGAGTTGAACATTAGTTTTCCTTCTTCCCCCACGTCAGGGAATGTTTGCATTTCTTCCTCATCCCACCCAGAACTTGGTTACAGATGGGCTTTCTACTTAATTTTAACTTGAATAGCACCCAAATGATTTCCACTGCAATTCACATGGGTCTGGAAAGAGCTGGTCTGGAGTGAGGAAAACAGTTTCAGGATTAGACCTTGCTCTCCTGCAGAGCAGGGAGTTTACAGAAGAATGGCAAAGTGCAAGGTTGGGGTGGAAAAAAACAGCACCTCTTTGCCTCCTCCCCAGCCCTTAGTCCTGAGGTGGCATTCACACTCAGGGGAAGCTTAGACCCCCAAGTCCCTGGCTCTGGTCAGAGCTCTGTCCTGCCCATGCTTCCAGCTCCTTGCCAGCCCTGGAGCCAGGGATCTCTGGGAAGCTCCTCTGTTTGTTTGCGCTTGCGTCAAGCCAAGAAATTTTGTGTGCACAACAGCTGGGGCTTTTCCTCCTCTCGTATCCCCATCTCACCCTCACAATCAGTCACTGCTCCCCTTTGCCATCCCCCCCAGACACCAGGACCTGATGACATGTTGTCCCCTTTCTGTTCCTCTCCTCTCAGGGCCAAGGAGATCTTCTGGAGGACACGGCCCTTCTCCTGTGAGTACATCCCTGCAAAATTCTCCTCACCATGGCTCTGCTTCACCCCAGTTCTCAAGTTCTGCTCCTCTTCCCTGCTCCAGCTTTGACAATGGCAGGAGAGCAAGCAGAGCCCACTCTCTCCCAGTCCCTGGAAAGGCACTGGAAACCACAGCTCCAGGCCATTGACCCCGCAGTCCAGGTCTGCCCAGGGGTTATTGTCTCCATGGGGCATTGGGATGGGGAGGTTTGGGTTGGGGACTGAATCCTGGCCCTGTGCCTCAAAGGTATTCTGGAGCCATGTCTCATCCTGAAGCATCATGGATGCTTTGACTGGCATTGGGATCCATGCTCCTCTCTGAGCTCATCACAAAGAGCAGGGCCAATGCCACACCGACAGCACCGCATGGCCTGTCCCTCCTTTGCAGATAAGAATCCAGAGACCCCATGTCACAACTCCAAGCCAGCTCCCCAAGCAGCCCTAGCCTGCCACAAGTCCTGTTCCAGCACCTCCAGGCTCACAGAGGAGTCAGACACTGCTGCCTGCTCCGCCACTTGCTCTCAAGATCTCCAGCAACAGCAACACATGGAAGCAGGGGACAGGCAGCTGCCTGTTGGCTTCTGGGAGGATTCACTCTGGAGAAGGTGGTTTTTTGAATGAAAAATGTGGGTTTATGTTGGGTGACCAAAGCAGGATAATTTCACCTTCCCTTGAGGCCTTGTAGGGACAACTGGAATCGTCCTCGAGTGTGTCTGCACCGGTGTATGTGTGACATGACCAGACCCTGCAGAGCCCCTGAGAGCAGGATCAGGTGGTGCAATGCAGTGATTGTAACCCATTAGGAACTAAATAGAATAAACTAAAAATTTTGGCTTGCTGTTAAATTGTCTGCACTCCATGGGTGTGGGTGCCAGCTCTGCCTCCCTGTCATCGAGCTCTCCCTGCTTTCTGCTGGACCCATCCCCAGAATCAAAGTGAAGATGGATGTAGTTTCTTGGTTGCATCATCCCCTAATTTCCACTACAAATCTGCAAGTCTCCTCTCACTCTTTTCGGGGACACTGCTTACAGTGGCTCAGATTATGGAGGTCGGGCTGTGGTCCCCACAAATATCCCACAGCCCTTCAACCCGGGTGATGGGAGATGCTGATCCAAGGAAGGCATATCAGACCCCATCAGAGCCCCAACTCCAGCCCCGCTCGTTGCCCTAGACCCTGGCTTATCTGCAACCCAGACACTCACATCCCCAGCACTAAATCCAAGGACAGAAGCATCCTGCAACCCTGCTGCTCCATCACTGTTTCCCACTCCAGTTTAGCAGAGGACAAGGCTGCTGAAGGATCAGTGATGCTCAAACTCTTCTGAGGTCTTATTGAACAAACAAGATTTGACAATGATTTATTTTTTTTTAAGAAAGGAAGATGCTGTCTTGCACACAAAAAATTATTTTTCTTCCAACATTTTTGATAATGGGGTTGCATTTTGCCCTCGCACACCCAGCAGACATATTGATCTGATTCTGGCTTGATCTGAAGAATTGTCCCTTCTCCTGGGCACAGGGCCCTGGGGACCACCCTGGGAGGGATGGCTGGGAAAGAGAAATGAGGGATAAGACAGGACTGGCTCACAGGACGAGCCTGGTGCACCCTGGCATTTAAGGGCTTGGCCACAGTCAAACCACGTGAGGTGTTTGAACCCTTTCCCCAGGTGCCAGGGGTCCAGCCTCACCCCGCAGTGTGGGAGCACAGTGGGACGGAGGAAGGACAAGGGTGGTGTGTGCAGTGGGGGGGTACCTGCCCACCTCCCCACCAGCAGGGAGGTGCCCACGGGCACCTGCTCAGCTGCAGCTGGGGAAGAGTGACTAAAGCAACTGACTCCTGGTTCAAGTCTGGGTTAGAAACGTGAACTTGTGCCAGGGCAGGCAACCACAGGCACTGGCTGAGTGAGCTGCCCTGCATGGTGGGCAGGGGTGATGGGTTCTGGGGGGAACACAGGGGACACAGGGGAAGAGCAGATCAAAGGACTTGGAGGATCAGCCAGGGCCCAGACTGTGCTGTGGGTGTGCAACCGTCCAGTTACTTGTCCTCTTCGTCTGCAAAGAAGAAGAAATGAGAATTGCTCAGTCATCTACTCCCTGTGGGGAGAGTTGGGAGCCCTGGGGTGTTTTGTTGTGGGGAGACAGGCACAGAGGGAAAGGAGATCCCTCACTCTTGCTCACCTATCTGCTCATCTGAGTCATTCTCTGCCTCCTCGGAGGAACCTGTTGAGGGTTGTAAGAAAGCCCTGTATCAGCTTACACCATAACTACATTAGCTGTGGTCCTCCTCCCGTCCCAGTGCTGTCACCCTCAGATTATGCTGATGGTTATGAGCTGAGGGAGATGACCCCCCACAACCCCACACAGCCCAGGGCATGGCACAACCTGCACATGGGCACCCCAAAACCCTTCCTTCGTCTGCCCAGGGCTCTTGCTGCCTTAACCACAAAGAGGCTGGGACATTCCCGCTCCCCTGCCAGCCCTGAGCACCAAGACAGCATCACCCCAGCACACATGAGCTGCAAACCCACCCATGTAGGGTGACTGGTACCCATCACAGCCAATCTTCGGCCTCTTCTCACTGTAGCGGGCGCAGAGGTGGGCACTGCCTGCCCGGTTACAGCACCAGTCGTACAGCTTCAGCTCCTGGTCTGCAGGCAAAAAGGAGAGTAAGGGGCTGAAGGGAAGAGAAAAGGGAGATGGGCCGGTTCCATGCGAGGCTTGCCTCAGCGTTTGGCAGCTCCACGCTCCCTCCAAGGGAAACAGCATGTCAGGAAACAGGTTGGCACGGAGATTAAAATTATTTACAGGCTACAGCAATGCCAACCTCAGCCAGGGGATGCCAAGGCTGGCTGCGCTTACCACGGTAGGGTGATGCCTGCCTGGAGGACCTCCAGTACCTCTCCTGGCGGCCCTCGATGAGCTGGTTCTGGGTGTTGTACAGGCAGCGGATGCCGGCGCCGTGCTGGTTGGGGGAGGCCGAGTGCAGCATGGAGACACGGGCACCCCACCTGCCTGCAATGGGGTGGCAATGAGCCTTGGGCAGCTCTGCCTGGCCAGCACACCTGCCTCAGAGCAAGGCTTGGGCCAGAGCTGGCTCCTTGACATCCATCACTCCCCACCACATCACCCACGGTGCTATAGGGGTTTGGAGGAACCGATGGAGACCAACCAAGTGGTCCCTCAGAGTGAGACCCTGGCTCCCAGCATCCCCATGCAGGTTAGACCAGCTCTGGCCAGTCTAATAAGACAGGGACAGATCAGCCCTCGATCCTCCTCATATTCCCTGTCTCTGTAGGGAAGGGCAATCCCCCTCTCCTTTTCCTTAGGGTCATGTGCCCACCCTGCCAGTGGGGTCCCCAGCCACCCTTGCAGGGACGATGGGGAGGGACAGCTCAGGGATGAGGAGGGTGAGGAAGCAGATGTCCACTTGCCTCCACGGCTGCTCTTGAAGCGTGGGTCCTGCTGCCCTTGCTGCAGGGAGCAGGGGCATGTGGGCAGGCCCTGGCTCCATGTCCGTGGCTCCTGCTGCTGCCCCGTCCATGCCAGGCACTTCAGCCGGTAGTTGTTGCCCACACGGCTCTCCAGCTTGTAAATCCACAACCCACGGAGATCTGAGCAGGGAGAGAAGCCATGAGCTGTCACCTCTGGCCAAGGGGACCACAGGGGCTGTTTTGTCTCGAGGTGAGAGTCATGTGATGCTGATGCTGGAAGCTAAGCCCACGTTGACCCCCAGCCATAGGAACCCATGCTCAACTGCCACTCAACAGCAGGGAAATGCAGGGAGAGGCTCTTACCAAAGAAGAAAGCCTTGGGATAGAGCCATTGGGAGAAAAATTGTCCATGGGCACAGCTGGAATGTTTCAGCCTCAAGGCATAGCTGGTACCCAGGGGAAGCTCATTTTATGTGCTTGGGGGGACAGCCTGACCTTAGTGAACTCACTGAGAGCCTTGCCACAGTGGCAGGCAGGATTTCATTTCTTGGGAATATCCCACTCCTTGTGATCCCACCCCAGCTGTGTGGCACTACCTGTGTTGTAGCCCCTGAACTGGTCAGGGCGATATTTAGCAGCTGGAGGTCTCTTAGTCAGGTCATCGTTGTGGTAAAAGCCATCACCACTGAGTGAAGAAGCAAGAGTTAAAATCAGAGGTTGCTCTTCCAAGGTGGGATTATCCCAGCCCCAGCCCCAGCCTGCCCTTCAGCCATCCTAATCCCAAACCAGCAGGATTGCAGCACCCAAATTGTGTCTCTGGGTACAGGAGGGCAACAGTACGAGCTCCCCCAGCCTGCTTCCTCCTCTGTCCAGGGTACAGTTATTTTTGGGTGCTGCAAACACTCCTGCTGCATTAGGAGCTGAGCCCACAGACATCTGAAGACCCCCACGAGCAGCTTCCATGGTTTCCAGTATTTTGCCAGGCGATATGGAGCAGAAATCTGCCAGTGGTCACACACAGGCACGCACGCACACGCCTGTGCCGCCCGCGCTTCCATCCCAACCACCTTTTCCTTACCCAGCTGCAGCAAGCAGCTAATGAGAAAGCCCTGGAGACAGCATGTACAGGGCAAGACGTAATGTGAGGAGGCAGGAAGCAACTGCTCCAGCCAAGCACGGAAATCCCTTCCCTCGACTAGTGCAAAGTTCAGCAAACATCCCCTATTTCCCACACCTTTCACCCAAACTGCCAGGATGCTGGGGGCCCAGGACTTCAGAGGGATTTGTGGATCTTACAGCAAGCACAGCCCAGCATGACAGCATGCTGCAGCATGATCCAGTCATTAATGGGGCAAATTTGTTTGTGAGATCCCTATATGTTAGGTTATACGGGCATGCAGACGCCCTCTGGGCTGTCCTCATCCTTGTAGGGCACTCCCTGGGACACGAGGGAAGGATTCAGGCAGAGCTGCGAGTGAGACCCATCCCAGCGCTCAGAGGAGGCAGGGATGGGGTGCTGAGCTGCTGTACCTGGTGTAGCCGATGAGCACATTGGTGGAAGTGAGCCTGGTGTAATCCCACTGCATGCCTCCATCCTGGTACAGCATCAGGATGTAGGACCTGAAGCCATCGGTGGTCAGGACAGCCTGGTATGTGTTTGTCTGGGGAGAAACATTGCAGACAGGTAAGAAAGTGAGTGAAGATGTCCTCTGCTTGCTGGGGAACGGCAGGACTGAGGTCCGGAGGCAAACAAGGCAAACACAGCCAGGGCTGGTTCACATTTCACATGGAAAATGTGATGGTTTTACTTTGAAGCTGTTCCATGGCAAGCTTCAAATTCACCCAATTTTATGTCTCTGAAGAACAGTGTTTCTGGTGCGCAATAAATTTCCACCACATTAAAAAGAAAGGTTTTACAGAGCAGTAAAAGTTCAACTAGAGGTGTCCCTCAAAAAACATGAAAACCACCAAAACATGGGCACAGCCCAGTTCTTTTTGGCAAAGTTCTTCAAGGCTGGCCTTTGTCACAAAACTGGTTCTTATTTTCAGGCACAGGGAACGTGATAGCCTGTGGGTTTCGCAGGTTTTTTGACAGTTCAACCAGCTCCTGTGCTTCATTAGTGCCTTACCTTGCGGGTGTCAGTCCGTGCTGTGTAGACAGGTGCCTTCTCCCAGGTGATCTTCAGGGTCCAGACTGCAGAGTAGGAGGACCTCAGGTACCGCCGGACCTTTTCTTCCACGTCACGGACAAACGGAGGCTTGGCCGTGTTGAGGGTGGAGAACTCCTGCGGGATGGGTACACACACGTCTGCATTAGCTCCCAGCAGGGCAAAAACTAGACTGGGGTCATGCCCAGACCTCTGCAACTAAGGTTCTGGATGGGATTTGGATGGCTCAAGAGGTAACACAGGACCAACAGCTATTAGATTTGGCCCAGGAAAGGGAAAAAACACTCATGGGCTCCATTAATTACACATCTCAAGGGACACCCACAGAATAGGTGATGAGTTTATAATCAAAAGGTGTTTTGTGCAACCATGCACCCAGGCGGCTTCACTCACCTGGTAAAAGGTGGTGCCAACACCTCTGGAGAAGTCAGCATTGTCCCAAAACACGGCGATCATGGGAACCTCCTCATGGCCATTGAAGCCGCTGGGAGGAGGGTTGGGATATGGGAAGACGTTGTTGTCTGAGGTTGGGAAAATGATTTGTCCATTGTCTGTAAACTGAGCAGAGGGATCCCTCCATCAGGTGAGGTCAGGACCAGCAGCACTCCCTGGCACGGGGGTGGCAGCCCTCCCATTTCCAAGTCCATTTTGAGCAATGTCCAAGGAAAACTTCTACCTGAAACTGCCACTGCTGAAATGGCCACAAAGTCACACTCTGCTGCAAATACACCACAGCAGCATACCCACAGATTTGGCCCCGCAAGGGTCCCATCCCAGGCACCTGGTCCCTGGTGCCTCTCCCAGGTTTTTGGGTGATGGTCGCTTGCCCAAGGAGTCAAGCCCAAGTAGACTCACATAGAGAGAGCTGCGCAGGGTTTTCCCAAATGGGAATCCAGTCTCGGGCTTGAAAAGTGGAGAATTAAAATCCACTCTCCTTTCCACATATTCCCGATCATTTTCCCTTGCTCCATACCCATAGAGGGGCACAGCTGGAACTGGAAAAGAAAACAAACAAAAAATAAAACCAAACCACATTTACAGCAAAGCCTTTGGTCTGTATCAAAAATTTGAAAGGGCTGAAATGATTTTGCTTCCAGTGGGACACAGCCTGGGTAGCAGAAGGATGGGGGACACTGTCACAATAGCCTCCTGGGACACTCTGCATGTCACCTTCCCTTGCAGGATCTTGCTCCCAGCCCTTTCATTGCCTTATACAAACAAAAGCTGCCCTAAACCTGCTGTGATGGCCTTTGTGGTCACTGTCCCCTGCTTTAACCAGCCCTGTTGGGACACCATGCTGAAGGACTGGCATTAGGAGGGGAAAAACATTGAACAGAACTGTGGCAGGGGACAGCACAGAATTAAACACCCACAGCTCTTTCTAGAGATGTTTACTGCCCCCAGTTCCTTATTTATGTCTGTTAAATAAAACATTTGGAGGGGATGGGTTTTCCAGCTGCAGGGACCATACAGAAAGCAGGTTCAGCCTGCCATCAGTGCAAGCTCATGTGCAAGAGCTCCTCATGCTGCATCTCCCCCAGATCCTGCTTCAAATAACTCCCGTGGTTTCTGGGCACTGGATGGTCTCTCAGGAAACTGGATGTGTTAGTCCCACCCAGGCTGCCCTGCGAGCATCACATACCTGCGGGACTGGGCAGCAGGGTTGAAGCAGCTGCGGGCCCTCCTGGAGGATCTGGAACCACGGGGGACGATGCACGGGAGGTGACAGTGGCTGTTCCTGGCCTGGGGATCACCTCCCTGCCCCTGGGGAGCGGGGCTGGCGGGGCTGGGCCGGCGAGGGCCGGGCTGCAGGACGTGGCTGGGTGTGCAGTGGCTGGGGACCCGCCCTGGGATCCCCCCCGGCCTGGAAAGGCTCCAGGGAGGCTCGACCCAGCGGCGGCAGGGGCTCTGTTTGCCAGGCTGGTGGTCGGCTCACTGCCCAGGAACGGCTGCCGGGCAGCGGGTGATGAGCCACCAGCAGGTCCTGGCCCCAGGGGTTTTGCTCCGGGACTGCCAGAAATTATTCCAGCGGGAGGAAGGCCCGGGAACCCTGGGTTCCCCCCAGGTGGGGAGTGAACGGGTGTCTCCATATGTGCCCCGGATCCAGTGGCGCTGGGAAGGAGAAGGGTTGCTTCCCCTTGCCCTGCCATCATTCCATGGAGCACAGCACTTGCTTCTCCAGGGACAGGGCTGTCAGCAGACCCAGAGGGGGCTCCGGGGCTTCCTGGCTGGTGGGGAGGCAGGAGCAAGGCTGGCCCCCCTGACACGGCAGCCCCCAGCTCTCCCTTTCCCCCTGCAGAGGACCCCACTAACGACTCACGTGCTGAAAGCCCGGGGCCCGCAGACGCCCCCTCTGCAGCATTTCCTCTCTGTGGTGCAGAAGGCAGCACCGGGGCAGTGCTGGAGGATATGGGAGCATGAGGAGACACTTCTCCCAAAGGTGCCGGCATCCCTGAGGCCACCTCATCTTCAAGAGACCACGTCTGAGCACTTCCAGATTCTTCTGCCTGCCCACTTGGTGCCTCTGGCATCAGAGGACTGCCACCACTCTGGGTGCTGGGGACAGAGTTGGGGTCCCCATTTGGTGCCAGCCCTGAGCTCAGCCCATGTCCAGGGAGAAGCAGAGAAGCAGACACCGAGGTAGTCATGCCATCGGAAACACCGCTGTTGTCTGGAGCCACTGGGACCAGGCTGGCACCAGGGGAAGGTCCCCCATTCACAGAGGCTCCTCCAGGCACCTCCACCACATCCACTTTGCTCAGTTTTCCATCAGAAGGTTCAGTATTGGCACCACTTTGGATGCCAGGGGCAGACACAGAGGCTTCCTGGGGGCCAGCAGCCACCAAACCTGTGTTCAAGCCACTGCCAGCTCCACCAGCTCCAGGAAGGTTTGTTTCATCAGCAGCCTCACCAGTCCTCCCAGGTAATGAAGACCCCTCCGTAGACGAGGAAGAAGATGCAGACTGCAACACATCTCCTGTTTCTCCATCAGGGGTTCCTGAACCAGCTGGTCCATTTCCAGTAGGAGCCTGGGACTGCCCTGTGGACCCTCCATCACCAGCCACTTCACTTCCCCCTTCTCCTGCAACAGGAAGAACCTCAGGGCCAGCATCCAGGGAGGGCTGGAGAGCTTCAGCAGCACTGCCCGCTCGTTCAGGTGCACCCAGGCTGGATGGATCTGAAACAGAGGGTGCTGCAACCTCACCACTGGGAGAGGCAGCACCAGATGAGGAACCTGCACCAGGTAGTTGATCCTGCTGAGGGCTGGAAGCTGA
>WBMZ01004056.1:0-45498 GCA_013400975.1 Atrichornis clamosus
TCAGTAGTATTCTGGCATCCAGAGATGCCTTTTTCATTTGAGTGACTGGCTACTTTTGCAATGTATTTCTGTGCCAGTTTCTTTGATGTTAGGAATAAGAAGCCAATATTTCCAAATGCACTGAACTGTCATTATCATGTGCTAGAAATGCTCTGTTAGGAGGCTAACATATATAATCTTCAGTTCACAGACAATATGTTGAATGGTACTATTGCTACACCAGTTCTTGATTGCTTCAGTCACCAACCTCTAAATTTGCAAACACAAAAAAGCAAGAGGTATATTTTATCTGGAAACCATGGTAGGTGGGAGAAATTTGCTGCTCAGAGTTGTATCATAATTTCAGCATTAGACATTAAGGGTGTACTATATCTTATTGTATGTATTTCATTATTTTATTATTTATTTATTATTTCTTTTATTGTACTTTATTGATAGTTGGCAGTTAAAGATAAGGACAATCTGGTAATTAGTCACTGCTCAGTGACAGGGAGACTGTTTCCTTGGTGGGTAAAAATACCAAGTTATTTTTGAACTTGAAGTGTAGGAGAGATTAATCCCCAACTAATGGCTAGCAGAGATGAAAAAGAGATATGCCTCTGAAAACAACACTGGTTGTATGAAACATGATGTGTTAAACCTCTCCTACAGACCAGACACTCTGTACTGCTTCAGTACTAAATAAAGATCAGGTGTATCATGATTATTTCAAATTGATACACTGACAGAAAAAGTTATTGAGTTGGTTTTGGTTACACTGTTCTCAGTCAGATATGCTTGTGTTCCCATGATTTAAAGGATTTTCATTACGTGATCTTAAGGAACATAACCTTGATTATTTTTTTCTCTCAAAATAAAATGGAATATTATACTCTAGAAGAAGTCTGAAGATTGTCGAAATTGAAGAGGTCAGTGGAAAATTATGCTTTTTCTGTTGGATAGGTGTGATGAATGGGAAGTGACTCAAAAATATGAATGATAATTCATTAAGCCTGTGGCACAAAATACCTAGAAAAAGAAGTGAAAAAAAAATTGTGCTAACAAGATCCTCCACTTCTGGAACTCTTGACTCAGTGTTCGTCATATTTTCTCTGAAAATCACAAGCTTCCTGTGAATGAATAACATGAATAGACATAAGAAAGTAGCTTAAATCTCATTTTCTTTTCTTTCCTTTTAGGTTACGACTAGCCATTAGCCTGGGGTTGCATCTTGCTAGGTAACAGGGGATTGCTCTCTTAAGCTCTTTCTGTAAGACCACACATACACAGAGCTCCAACAGAAAGAAACCTTTGTCTTTGGGATGTTTGACTCTGGATTTTGGTTCATACTTTTTGCTGTTAGAAGGACCTGTACCACTATCTTCAGTATTATCCTGAAAATATTTTTCTCCAAGTAAGTTTGTGCAAAAAGACACTAATGTTAATTTTCTTGCTTATATGTTAATCTTTTACAAAAACACCAACTGGCAAAGAAGCATTCCACTCATTTCACAGAAAAACAAGATTTCTCTTGCCAAATATGGTTTTTAAAATAAGCAGAAAGTGGATTGTTACTTGTTCAATGATGTTTTGGTATTTCACAGAAGATAAAGCTTTGAAAGCTTTCTTGTTTTAGGGGATTACAGAAAAGACTGTAGCACAGACAAAAGCAAAATAAACCTGTGCCATCCCACTGTCACTCCTTCTAGGTGGGAATTGTGGTCAGGAACCTGTTAATTCTAGAATGTGAGCCAATTAAGTTGATTGTCCTAAGTTTTTCATGGGGAATAAGATCAGCGACTGTTTCCATACAGGAGCTATGAAGAAAAAGGACAGCATTTGATCTTTGCTGGCTGAGTCTAAAGACGTAGAAATCCTCTCTTACAACCAATTTTCTCTGAGTGATACACTTCCCTGATACTTACAGGTTAATTCCATTAAAGGCTGCTTTTTAAACATGTTAATTAGTGTCCATTTAAACGTATTTTTTTTTTACTGATGGGATTGACTTATAAAATAATGTTTAACTTACTCTGGATAGTGCTAACACCTTTTTCATGGGTAAGTTCTGTTTGCAGAGCTCATAAAAAAGAGGTTTTTGTAAAATAGCATGCTACCTGTTGTAAGCCTCCCTTTTCCTTTGCTAACAAAGTCAGTGGGCCAAAGCAGCATATGCCTGTTTTGTGCTATGCTGGTAATGAAAAGCAGCAGTAACTTCTGTTTACTTAGGTGTTTAAACTGTGGGAAGGCTTCTTTGTGTCATGGCAGAAATATGAAGCAGACAGACCCATATCTGGACCAAATATGCCTTCCAAAGTGTACATTTTTTCCAGTAACTTCTTTCCATATATACTGATCAAACGTGCTTGGTAAGCTGAATGTTTTCATTCAACAAGGAAAAAAACTTGTATCTCTCAGACATTTAGCATTTTGTGGCAAATAATACAGACAGTAAACCCCTTCCCTTGGTGTTTTAGGGTAAAGAACAAATAGAATGGAAATTTTCTGTAATTCAAATCACAAGTAGACAACAAATAGTTGGGTTTTTTAGCCCTACCACTCTTTCCTTTTCCTGGAGCACAGTTCACTGAGATGCAGAGCAGGGAGTACTCTGTAGAAGCTCTTTCAAAGTCCTGTCAGAGCGCAATTGCCTGTGGGTTTCATGGTTAGGGTAAAGGCTCATGAAGAACGATTAAGAAAAATGTTTAATATTAAGCAATTTTTCTGCTAGGTTTGCCAGGCTGTACCAGCTGTACTATAAGCAGAGGTGCCTTCTGCAGCAGGGGCTGACTGCTATATTTGACAGAGTGTTTTTCTTTGCAAACTCACTTTCCCTGCTCCCTATTTAATTTTTGAGCACATTCAGAACTCAAGAACCTCAAAGTGGGAGGACATGCTTTTTTTTCCCCTTTTGATGTCAGTTTGCAGGGAGCATTGGAAGTTTTTTTTCCTTTGACCCTTTTATCATGAGACTGCTGACAGCGAGCTGAGCCCCCACCAGCTTTCCTGCCTGTGCTCCATGAGCTGAACCTGTCTGCCTTTGCTCTTTTTCTTTACGTGTGTGCATGCACCCGTGTGCTCCAGCATGTGTATGTGCCTTCCTGCCTACAGCCAGCTCCCCTGTCAGAGGATACTGTCCTTGAACTTGATCAAAACCCTCACAAGCTGTGCCATGAGTTGAGTTGCTTACCTCTGCCTCTGGAGGAGTTTATCTCCCCTGACAAGGTTTTGTCTGGTTTTAGTGGCACTGCTGGTGACAGGCCATGCACGCAACAGCATGTGACCCCGGCTTCTTGCATCCATGCGGGCAGTCGTCAGAGCTGTCACACAGTCAGAACAAGTTAATTCAGCATGTGGAGAGAGAGGTGCAGTCTGTAATAATATCAGGCCTCTGGAGAGGG
The DNA here is from genome assembly GCA_013400975.1 of Atrichornis clamosus. Lineage (NCBI taxonomy): Eukaryota > Metazoa > Chordata > Aves > Passeriformes > Menuridae > Atrichornis > Atrichornis clamosus. The sequence continues at coordinate 3,381 of WBMZ01004056.1, forward strand.
TGCTGTCAGGCGGTGTGTACTGGCGGCTGCCCCAGCTGCTATCTCCTGCCTACGAGGATACGAGCTGACAGGAGGCAGGTTTATCCGCCTGGGGCGGGCTGGGGAGCACGCATGTTAATTTTCTGTCTGTGCAACAGAGCTGGTAATATTGCTTGCTGTGGTGTTCGAGAAACCACTTTGTGCCTCTCACCTTGGGCAATCATTGGAGGCGATAGGATGTGCTTGCTGGGGTGTTCAGGAGAAGGTAGCAGGTTGGGGCTCTCTTCTGCTGCAGCTCTTGGGCTGCTCCTCCTCTGAGCTTTCTTATCTTGTTATTCTTGCCTTGCACAGATTACTCTGCACCTGTGTTTTTCTTTCTCCCTTTGACAGGAGGTTAGTCCTTGTGGTGTCTAGATGCCTTTAGAAGTTAAAGGGGTATTGAATCAGTTCACTTGTGTTTGTGTAAGTGTGTGTAAACTGCACATATATACACACACAGAGAGTTTTCTGCAGTATTTTCAGCTCTGGATGAGGCAGAGCCAGGCAGAATCTCTGCCTATAAAATACATATAATAAAAACAATGTATAAAATAAAAATAATAAAATAATACCAATACTAATAATAATCTCTGTCAGTCAAATGAAATTTCTCTTCACTGACAGAAAAGAGAGGCTCCAGATCTGGCTGGTCAAGGACTCCGTAGCTACGAACATCCAGGTGTGATTAAACAGCAAAACTTGGTAGCACTTGATTTAGAGACCAGAGTTAACACGTGAAAATGCTAGGATAAAATATAAAGCAGGAAGAAAATCCCCATATTTTTATTTACTCCTACTGTCTTGATTAAAATACACTTAATCCAGGAATACAACAAGGAAAGCATGACTGCTGTGAAGAAAGTAGTAAAAATGCTACTAGCCTAACAGGCTTTTGTCTGCTGGGAGTAGGAAGTCTACTGGAGATACTGTACACATATGCACATAGATGTGGGCAGACCTATGGCTATTAGCTGGGATGTGAATTGGGAAAATTCTGATCCTTGCCTGCAGCTGTACTGGTTTCTCTTGCTCTGCCTTGCATAATCTAAACCAGAAAAGCCCTCTAACGAGATCAATAGTGTCTTGTCTACATGGCCAAGTAGTACCTCTTTTGTCGTAAGCTGTTCTGTAGTTGATTGACTAAACTCAGGGAAAAAGTCACTTTCCCATCATCCTTTATTTCTGGCCTGGGTAAGGCTGTGGAAAGGGCAAAGTGAGAACAAAATCCAAGGGGAAATCACTCTTAAGTCCACTGGTCTTTCTTACAGCAATGCCTGAGTGATAAAATCAGAGAGAGGACAAAGAATTTCTTTTTAATCTTTTGACTACAGTGATTGAATACAGATGAATTGGATTTGAGATCCACGTGTCTGAGGCTGATTCTAGAATTATATATTTAGAAATGAAGACAAAATCTAGTGTTTTAGGAAATACAGGTTAAGAGTTGACTTATTACAGCTGAGTTCTACCATGGGCTCAGAACAAAGGGAAGGAAATGTCTTTTCATACCATGTTAATTAAAACTGTGAACTCCTTGCTATAAAGATGACGTTGAAACCAAAGTTAATATGAATCAGAAAAAGGGTAGTACACTGATAGCTAACAGGAATATTCAGAATTGCAACAGCTAATGATAGTGCATACTTCAGAAGAATTATTAACCTGAAAACTTCCCAGTTCTAATATAAGACAACTAAAGAATAAGACATACACTACTTTTAGTGCTGCTAAGAATCAGGAGCAGAATAACACATTATTTGAACTGTGTGTTCTGACCCAGCTGGACAACACATGCCTCAGATGGGTCAAGGCTCTACCTTTACTTGGGAGTGCTGCAACTGGACCGTGAGGTCTGGCGTGTTTCCTGAAAGAAAACTGTTAAATTCTTGTCATTCAGTTGGATACCAGGAGCTTGCCACTGGCCTGGTTTCCAGAATTTGTGATTCTTACCCTTGAATTCACATTTTAAGGAAACTGTCCAGAATGAATCCAAGGCCTTTCCTTTTTCAAATGATCTTGGAGTTTTCATTACTCTGTATATTTTTATGTGTATATAGGAAGAATTTATCCTTAGAGGTCTCCAACACTGAATTTAGGTTGTCAACTAATTAGCTGAATGTGAAACTCTTAATATCTGTGCATTTCTTAAATAAGACCACCAGCTGTCCAGTACAGACAAGCATCACTCAGGGTAACAGCACTAAGCACTTTTTTCCCACTAGGCAGGGCCAAAGAATAATTGCAGGTTTGTACTGGTGGAGAACATGGGACAAGAAAGCTGGTTCTTGCTGCCAGGAGAGAGACAGAGAGAAGCTTCAGACAGACACTTGCCTCTGGAATAGCTGGTGTAAGAGCAATTTTATAAAAATAGTATTATTTTAAATAAGACTCTATGCTAATAAAAATATTTGTTGGCTGTTAGGTTAAATTAGAATTTTATAATTTCTTACCATTGTCATAAGACAAAAACCCATGTGCATTAACACATGAAATGTCTATCTCATAGCATGACAACTGAAATGGATCCTAGCTGTGATTATATATTAATATTTACAAAGAGGAACAGCTTAAAGGAATTCAACTTCCTCTTGTGTGAGACTTAGAGATTTCACAATAATCTTATGGTAGGTTATGCAGTACAGTGTGTTCTTATCCCTTTTGTCTATCTTTAGGAAACAAAATATTGAAATAGAGAATATATTTATACTATTTAAAAATAACTCTTTGACAATGACTATTTATTATGGGATTTGAAAACCCTTGAAGTATCCTGGCTTGTGTGCAGTGGCTTATGTAGTGAGACTTAAACTAAAATTATGTTATCTGCAGCATATATGTAAGGTGTACTGGAAGACTGGATGTACTGAGGCATCTTATGTTGATGCTTAATTGATGCACATTATAGAATCCTTTGATATGTGGTTGGTCTCTGAAGCACTGTCTTGAGTGAATGCTTGAAAGTAAAAATGAGCTCATCGCGTGCTGCTTTTCTCCCCAGTAAGGTGAGCTTTGAAGAATAGGAATATAATAAAGTACTGATTTGCTCTGGTAGGGGTTTCTTTTTTAGGTAAATTATTACAATTGTATTAAGTCAGTTTCCCTTGAATTGCCAATCCTTTCAACAATGACTGTAGCAGAGATTGCTTGCATTTATGGTAGGAACTTCATTCTTACAGGTTTTTGCTAACTGACTGTAAAGTACTTCTCAGTTTTGTACCTGTCTCTGTACTATCTGTGCCTTTTTTCTTAAAATGTGGTTCAGATTTACTTGGTGTAAAGCCAGTGCATTTATTTTTCACCTCTCCCACTGTTTGAGGGCATATTCACCTGCATCAGGGATAAGCTGATCGGCTGTGGACAGATGGCAGGTCTGCCTCAGCCACCTGAGCAGCTGCCTCTGCTGACAAAGATGCCCTGTGTCTCCTCAGCTGAAGGAACAGAAGAGGGCTGGAGAACCATTGAATATTTCATCTGACATGAAGTGAGGAAGTGATTTTACAACTTACTTCTGGTGATTAAATTAAATCAATTCCCTTTACATGTAATCTATTCCTTGTCTGACTATTTCTTATTTTGGAGAGGAGTGGCAGCATAGGCTGTAGTATCTCTCTCTTTGGCGCTTGCACAAAAGCACTGGTCCCTTCCCTCCTGAGATGTGTATGGAACCTTTGGTTCAGGTCTTTCTTGCTGAGATGGGGGAGGTCATATAATTTTGAATAATCTGATGGTATGTTCTGGCTGCTAGATGTTTAACCAAAGTTGGGTAAGAGTAGTGCATTTTATTTTCTGGATTGGTTTTTTTTTTTTTCCCCCTGTAATACTCCTCAGAGATGCAGGAAACATTGCAAAGGTGTGGTGGAGATCTGAATAAAATGCTCTGACACTTTCTCACTACTGTCCTGTCAATGTAGATAAAGTTTCAGCTCATCAAAACACCCCTGCAGGCAAGAACAAGACAGCTTTTCTCTCCAGTCTGCTGCTGAAAAGGCTTTAACAGAGTGGAAGCCAGTAAATTAACACTGGCTATTACCAGGTTGAGAGGTTTTGTTTCACACTTACCTAATTTTGTGGTCATGTGATTTGGACTGTGGATAAGAGGATGGTAGTGAAATCTTCCACGTGACTTGTTACTGGTCTACTCATAACAATGTGCAGGATGAATCTACAGAGACAAAGAAAATTGCACTGTTCACTGCCAGCGTTCTTGGTGCTGATGTAGTGGATGCAAAAGTTCACATTTTATCAGACCAGTCAGGTGTTAGGTATGACCCTACAGCAATCAATCAGCTGATGCCAATTGCGTAATACTCTACTCTTCATCTCCATGCTGGGGATAGCTAAGGCTGCTCAGGATAAGAAATATGGCAGTGTCTTTCACAGAAATGTTTTCACTGTCATTCAGGACCCCTTGAATATTTTGGTGTCTGTCATCTCTGCAGGAGAAATAAATGTCATATCAGTTCACGCTGAGTAAAAGGACAGTGTAAGAGGATGGGTGTTGGCTTAGGTCACAGTCCCTCTTCATGCCCTGGCTGTAGAAGGAAATGGCTCTATCCTTACTTAGGGAGAGAATAGGTGAAAAAATGCGTAAATTAGGATTGTGTACTCTTTCCTTCCCTTAGCTATAACACACAATCACCTCCCACTTGCTTGGTCTAAGGTTACCATATTGTATGAGATGTGTTGAAGGTTCTGATGGCTTGGTGAGGAATTAGGTACAATAAGGAGAAAATGAAAAGTTTCCTGAGGAGGCAAAGTCATGTAAAGTCCTGAGGAGGAGGTCTGTGACTCTCAGTCAAAGTCCAGCTTTCAGAAATTATATGCTGGAGTGATAGAGTAAGGAAACACAAGAGAAAGAGAAAGTAACAGCTGTCTGGAGAGAGTAACAGGAAAAAGGTGGTTAATTTGAGCCAAGATATTAGTCTTCTCCAGTGATATCATTCCCATTCTTTCCCATGAAAATGTGAGAGAGGAATTTGGCTTGTCCTGTAGTATTTAGTGGTATGATGATTTACACTGGAGTTTGTTTGCTTTCTGGGATAGCTAAAGATTGGTCTTTGGAAAAAACATGAATGGGAGAAACTCAAGGTAAACTCTGGTACTTTTCAAATATGCATATTTGAAAAAAAAACCATAAAAGATTTCTTTCTCTCAGAAGAGCAGGAACTGCACAGCAAGATATTATGGTTCTTTGCTCACCACTTTCTCACCTTCCTAGCCATTATTCAGCCAAAGCCTAATCTCTGTCAGTTTTTTCACAGTCACATTGCTATTGGTAGCAGTAGACTGTGCCTATTATTTTGGCTTTCTCGTTTCCTTTGCTCCCTGTCTCTCTGGCCTTTCAGTATCTTTTTTCTTACAGACATGCAAAACCTTTGAACATAATATCCAGTGAACCACCTTCACCCATGATGTGAGCTGGAAGGAAAAATTTCATGAAGTACAGAGATTCTTTAAAATCTCTTCCATTCTGTTCAACAAAGCATAAGATTTTTGTGGTCCAGCTTCATTTCTTAGTTCGCTTATAGTGCAGCACCAGCCAGAATACTTGTTCTGATTGTTCTGGTTCACACGCTGGCCAGGAAGGGGTGAGGTGGCAGAAGTTCATAAAGTCCACAGAGAGCTTTGAGAAGTCAGGCTGGAAATTGCTGCAGAATGAGAAAGCTGCTACAGAGATGAGATGGTTCTGGTAGCGTGAACACAAGGACCACAAGAAAAGCAGAGGCCCCTTCCACACCAAAAAAATTACCTCAGGAGAGCACAATGAGCATGACCTTGAAATGAGCATATGACTCCATGAAAATTGTGCTGAAAAGAGTAATCATTTACTGGCCAGTTTATTGGAAGAAATAAGTAGAAATACACACCAGCAGGGCCATAGAAGAATTTGTGAAATGATGTTCTGATGAGCCTTGTCTCTTATAAAAGATGCAAGTTTGAGGGAGTTGTTACAGTGAGTAAATTAAAGAAGATTTCCAATATTGAACAAATATGTCATGTGCCCTTTTCTAATAGAAGTTTTGCTGATGAATCAGTTCTATGCTGGTATTTTCTTTTATCCTTCTAAATGCACCACTCTGGTTTCCTGCTTACATATATAGTTTATTTTTCTCTCTCTCCCTTTTTTTTCTTCATGGATTAAAGAAAGAAAATATATTGGTCTAATCTTTTCTATAAAAAGAACAATAAAGTTGATTTTTTAAAAATAATTTTTCTGCATTTTTTGTCTTTGAGGTGTATTACTTTACAGAAGAGTAAAAGAAGGAATTGGAGGCAGAAAATTTCGTCTGAAACCCTCTTGGTAGTTGTGGTATTTGCCAGAGTAGTCCTTGCAATTTGTGCAGGCTGTATTTGTTGTTACTGGAGAACCGTAAGAAAATGTCCACTTTTATTCTTTGCCTATTTAATCCTGGGCAAGCTCAGGGGTGGCATCTTTTACAGTTTACATGGGCTCTGGCTCTCTGTGCATATTTATGCATTTATTAGGCAGTTTGCACAAGATTCTTTGGAGAACAAGCACAGATCTACTCATGTTCCCTCTTTCTCTGCTTGCATATCTTACCTTTGATGCTGGAGGTAGAATAACAAAGAGGAAGAGTTTCTTCAGCTTTGGGAAGCCAGAGAACTTCCTTTATATGGAAGGAATTTCCAGATTAATACCCTCTGATTTTGCATTAAGTTTATGCTGATACTGTATTTAAAGACTAGTCCTGAGAATTGTATGTGCCTACCATTTTTGGGAAATGATAAACATGTTTTACTGGTGCAAAATCAAAATGCATCAAAATGTTGTGGTATCTGTAAACCAAATCTTCCTTGACTTGCATTATGATGTGTATTTTTTGTGTACTCTATATCTGTAATACATTTGGAATTTCTGTTAAATTTTCCCAGTATCTTTGAAAATAAGATAGACATTAATGTAAGTTTCTTGAAATCTAGAAACACACAGAGCTCGATTTTACTGTGTCTGAAGACGTAAATTAATATGAAGGGAAAACGTTACATTAAACTTTTTCTTCCACCAAATCCTCTTTGAATTCTCCACCTGGCCACTCCAAGGCAATTTTAACTAACACTTCCCCTTATTTCTGTGTTATCATATGGAGGTAATTGCTTGCTCCTATTAACACATGGTCAAGATTGTGACCTCATCTCATTTTCTAAAAGAAGAAATATAATGATGTGCTTTTCAGTCCTTCAACTTTCAAGGCATCAAGCATTTAGCTCATTAGTAGTGTGACTCCCATCTGAGTATAAAGAATGGTTACTGATGGATTAAAATGGTAGGGGCTAACTTTTCATGACAGAAGCCTGTGGAAACTAAATCACTTTCACTCACATTTTCTGTAATCTTTGTAACTCCTATTAGATATATTTAGAAAACTTTGACATATACATTTGATATACATTAGTTTGGAACAGGAAGTTCAAGAGGTCATATGAGAAAATTAGAGGGTTTTATAAACATTTCAGACCGGGAACACACAGATGAAAAGTTTAGGCCATTTCAGCATTTATCTTCAAGATTCTTTTCTTAAAAATCTAGCACTGATTTAAAATATGGAAAAAATGGTGCCAAAGTTGAACACAATATTGCTGGTGCAAACTTAGCAGTGCCAAAGAAATAATATAATAATTTTCCTCTGTGTTCTGGCCAAAGGCCAAATGTAATCTCTATGAGGTTACCCTTATTTTGTGGTGAGAGCACATTTTTGGTTCATATACAGCCTAGCTTCCACTGTAATTCCCTGGTACTTTCCAAGAAAGCAGATTTCAGTGATATTTGGGTTGTAAATGTGTTTTGGACTACTGTTGTCATCAGGGTAAAATTAGTAAAACCCCACTACACTCAGATGAGGGAGGAATCTTCTTTGTTTGGCTATCCCTTTGTCAGAAACTTTCTTGTCGTAGGTATTTGGTATTTGTATTTGAGTTAATTCACCACCTGTATTGTAGAAATACTAAGCATGACAACACAAGCTATATTAATAGTATCTTGCAGAAATGTTTCCTCCATAGTGTATTAAAAAGTCAGCATCACTGTAACTGAAGGCAGTGATGACGTTATGAAGTTTCCCTTAAGCCACAGATAAGTCACATTTGAGTTTATGGCAGGGCTGCACATGCTGACCACTTGCCACTGAAATCTTTCAATTAATAAATGGGTTGTTCAATTTATATTCTTGGGCATTGCAGCACCTCTGCTGAGACTCTTCATGAGGAGGACTAATCCTGGTCTTGTCTGGTTTTGGGTTTTGTGAAGGTTTTTGTTTGTTTGTTTGAAATTTATTTGGGAATGAATGCTTTATAGGAATTGAACTTTTAAGTTTAACTATCTGTCCATAGCCATCCTAGTCTACCTATTCTCAGGTAAAGCCACAAATAACTCACATTTTGCTTTCCACTTTGGTCCTTTGATTAGTCCCAATGGTTTAAAGGGAATTACTAAGCTGATAAGATTGGTCCCTGGAGAACTCATCCACTTTATAGATGTTTCTTGCTTCTGCAGAATAATATATTATATATCAAGTGGTTGAAAAGAGGGAAGCATCTATGACGATGTAAAACTCTATCTGGTCCTGGTTCCCATAATACATGATGAGGGTCTTGACTTGCCAGTAAATTTTACAGAGGCCTCAATGAGCTTCACGAAGAACCTGAAGATACCTCATAGTCCCTGCAGGACAAATTCCTAGTACTGTGTGAGGGAATCATGGTAGGGATTGAGAATTTTTTTCCCCTTCTTTTTTAATCCAGGAATCTTTTGTCTCAAGCAGCTTAAGAAAAAAACAACTTGAAAACTATATTAATAATTTAGGCCTAGATCCTGAAAAAGTCCCTTGATGAATCAAACCCCTATTTCTCTCAATAGTTCACTGTTTGAAACATGTTTCTGGCTGAAAACAACACCACCATAAAAACCTCACTAAGAATAGAAAGTTGCTGCAGGAATGAAACTCCCTTTCTGGCTAACAGGGCTATGTTTTCCTATGCAAATGCAGCAAAGCCCAGAAATTAGCAATGACTGCTAAATTAACACACTTGAAGAGCTTGGCTGGTTCTAATAGGCAGTCAAATGGTCTTGTTACATTGTAATGGTGCCAAGCTAATTGAAGTGATTACTGTTGCTCATGAGCAGCCCTTTTGAAGTAGGAGTCTTTTAAATTATCCATAGACGTTAAATGTCAGACACTATTGTGTAATTATACTTTGTAAACGCTGAATGTCATAAGGCATCACAGGTAATTGAGGTTTACAGAGAAGAGCTTTATCTAAACCTAATTGGGCATCAACTCTTTGTCACTATTTCTAAACCTAATTGGGCATCAAATTTTTGTGCCAGGGGACACTCCAACACCTCATTGCAGCCCTCCCCCCCATCATTATCAGTAGGAAACACATATCACAGCAAACCTGACCCTCCAAACCCAGGACCCCTCACAGTCCAACATGTACAGCCTGCCAGTCCAAGAAATGGAAATTTTTACAGGGAACCAGGCCTCTACTTGTCACAGGTGCAGGGCATCAGTAGCTGACAGTGATCTCCCAGTTCATCCGTATCCTGGTTTCAGTTCAGGAATCCAGGTCACACTACCAAGCAACTACAGTAGACAATGGAAGCTTTGACATGCATGAAGAGCACAGCTTGTCATAGTAAAATGTGTATCTAGTTTTAAATTTTTGTCATTTACATATACTTTTAATGTAATTATTTCCCATTATTTGTATTCCTAGGAAAAGCTATGATTCATAGCACAGAAGTCTGTTTTTCAGTTGAACCTTTGCCTTTTACTTCTATCATTTAACTTGGACACAACTAATAAAAGTTTCTGATAATTTCTTTCAGATAGATATCTGCCCACAGAAGTTTTCCAGTAGGATCATTCACATACAGTGATTTATTTCATTATTATGTCTGAATTTTCTATCTGACAACTTGATATCCTCTTTTCTTCCCTCTCTCCATCTCTCCCAACACCTCCAATCCAAGAATAACGGTTATGCAATCTTTACCCTCAGTCTTTCATGCACATCTCTGAAAGCATTCTATTTTCCAGTCTTGAGACGAACTTTATTCATACAGGGTATGATCCAAAGTTTACTGAGGTCATCAAGAGCTTTGCCCCCGAATTCAGTGCATTTGGTTTTCAAACCTATTAAATCAATCCGTCATAGTCAATGGTTCACTTGTCAGAAGATGCAGAAGTCCAGAAACTGCTTACTACTGCCACTTTTGCATAATTTTGTGTCATAGTCTGCTTCGCATGTTTTCATCAGGTGCTAGTGGGTAGTGACTGTGGAAAGCACTCATTACAGAAAATGATCTTACATCTGCTTTTTATTAGTTAATTTTAATAACGTTGTGATGGGGGAGGAAATTAATGCACTTATGGGATGAAACTCGCTGTGTTAATATGTATTTCAGGGTAAAGGGTGCAGAGGCTTTCTGAGACAAAAAAAATTTGATTTCAGAATCTCAATCCATTTGCAAAGGAAGAGCTCTCACTGGTTATCTAAATATTTTCACTTTGTTTTGGCATGCTATTATATATTCAGAAACTTCTGAATTTTTATCAGACAGAGGATAAAACAGAAATTATACACCCACTTAGAAAAAAGGTATGTACACTGGAACTTATTTTGCTTTGATAGTTCAGATCCCATTTTACTTTTTTTTTTTTTACTTTTAAAAAAAATTTTTTGTGGTGTTCTTGGGAAGATATAATTACTTTTCTTTAGCTTTACTGAACAATTGTATTTCAGTAACATAAAAGAATACTAGTTTCACTTCTGGACAAATACACTGAATTAAATTGTCCCATAGAATGTAACAAAAATGGGAAATAATAAAAGGAAACTCTGTGAAATGTATCAAGTGCATATCCAGTTATATTTGACATCTATCACTTTGATGTTTGATTTAGTTGTATCATCTATGTGTTTGATAACCTTAGACTTCCTTTTCCTCATATAAAGTCATATACATGTCCTTTCCTGGGATGTGCTGAAGACTGTTGTCAAAAAGGCATTTCATTCTCAGTTGTCTGCAGGAGTGCTAAAGTATCAGAAAATGAAATTAAACCTGATGGCTGTGCTATCCCCGAAGGGCAGAGAACTTGATTTCACTCAAGGCAGAACACACTAATCCACAGCATTAGCAGCTTGCCAAGGCTGTCTAAGTCAGTGCTTGTCTTGTCAAGAGTGGGAAGAAGGAGAGATATACAGGGAGATGGTGGGTAGCACAGGTTTTATCCAAAGAAAAGTGATGCTAACCAAAGAGATTATCCATAAACTGCATTTGGCAAAGAACAAAAATAAATGGTAGAACCGAAGGAAGAGGAAAGAGAGAGAATTAAAAATATATATATTTTTTTTTTATTTGGTTATTTAACTTCCTTTCAAGATTTTAAATTTAAACAAAGTTAAAAATTGTACAATTATGTACATTTAGGATAGGTAAATGCTGAAAATATCAGAGATTTTATTGCACATTTTAAAACAAATTAATTGCATGTTTATTATGGGCAAACAAACTCACACAAACAAGATATTATTGTAAACAAACTTGTTAGGGACACGGAAGTTTCCCAAAATAAGGCTGATATCTCTAGATGTCAATTTTGAACAGATAGCCCTCCATTCCCAAGAGTTTCAGTATTAACAGGGTTGTCATTTGATATATATCCAATCTACCTAACAGTTTCTGCTATTAATCTGGAAACACCTGGCCCTTTTCAGCATTGCTGCATCTACGCAGGATACATGTGGAGCACTGTGGTTTTTGCAGAGGGCACGACTGTTTTTACCTACTAATATTAACCTGACAACAGAATTGTGACAGATTACTTATATCATGACCCTGCCAAATTTTCTTTTCTTTCTAATGTTTTTAAAGCTTCTTTTATGTTCTTGGCCCAATTTTTTTGGTTTTATCATTTTTTTTTAGTAAGTACAACTTGCATCAGGCTTTGGTCTAGTTTCTATCATCTGACTTAGTCTCTTTATTTACTGGCAATATCCAAATTTGTACTAAATATTCAATACTAGATATTGTATAGTCTTGACAGGTTGGCTTGCTCATCTTTTAATATCAGTTCATGCAATTCACTCCTAATTTCCATTGAGGAGGCCAGTGTATATTCCTATTTCTCTTAAAAATATTTGCAGACAACAGAGTTAATAAAAACATTATAGAAATATGAAAATTCCATTTACTCTGAAAATAAAGTATTTTGCCTTCTGGTCCTCATCTAATGTCTCCCCTGTGTCTCTTGCTCTCTTTCCACACATAATGAGTGCCTCATTCACTGTTTCTCAGGAATGCTCAGTGTGTACCTCACACACACTCTTATTCTCTTCACTAAATTTTAAGATTAAATTGAAAGAAGCCTCGAGGAAAAACATCTGGAAGATGTGTGCAAGAGGAAGGGAAATTAAAATGCAGCTAGGTCTTCTGTATCAACCTGTGACCATGAAAGTGAAGAGCCATATTGGAGCAGACTGGGACATGCTGATAGAAACATTGTGCAAGCAAAATATTTGTGTCAACCAGTATTAAGCAAAATCATCTCAGGATTTGCCGATTTCCTCCAGAAGTTCTTGCACCAAACACTAGTTCCTACAAAAGCTACATGTACTGCTTGGTCAAGGTGTGTGGTAGGGCGGTGGCCAAGAAGTATTAGTGCTTGTGAGCAGCCGTGCTTTTTGTGCTGGTGGGTATAATGCTGTAGGTGTGGTATTGCGTATGTAATTTCACCTCACTGAAGTGTAATTTTGCAGAGACAGCCTGGAAGTTGTGGGTTTTTTTGTTTTGCCTTTACAATTTTCTCTTTTATTTGCATTCAATTATTTGTTTTTATTTTATTTACAATTTTATAATGGAATTTTTTTAGACATGAATATTTCATAAATGAATTATGTTTAAATGTTTAAAAATGTTTGGTTTGTTCTTTCAGTAAACAATTTTATCAGCACAATAACACCATCCAGAGCATGTGTCTGGTGGACAGTACACATACACCTAAGCTCTGTTATTACAAAGGCTCCCAGCTATTTTCACAGGGCAGACTACAGTTCCCTGGGTCAGGCTGACCTCTTCTGCAAGAGTTATCTAGGCTTCATGTGGTACAGTCTGACCTTGCACTGTTCCTGTGGAAACAGCATCACTTTACTGCCTGCAAAATGATTACTAGAATTCCCATTTTTGTTTTCTTAACCCTTTTACCGGTGATACCTTTTTCTTGTACTCTCACTTTTGCAAAGCGTCCTTAACACTGTGAAGTGAAAGTATACTGGCTCTACTTTTGGACTGCAGAATCTTTTACAATTTGGATGTTTTTGTTACAAGGTACTTGGACCATCATGGTTTGCTGAGGCCATGTCCAACCATCTGAGGTTCTTGGAGGCAAAGAGGGGTGTCACACCCCAGCAGCAAGGCTGGCTTTGCCTAGGCTTTGCAGTCAGCCGTGTTAAAGATGCTCTTTGATCTCACTGGGGATGTGCTATTGCCCAGCATAAAAGAGTTGATCTCCTGGAGAATAATGCCGGTTGTGTATCTTACCCGAGTATAACCTGAATCAGCATTCAGGTGATTTTAGTTCACTAATAAATCATGATACGTTGCTAGGAACCATTGTCCTCTGAGTGAAGTGATGGTGAATATTCAGGTGAAAGTTGAACTTAAAACACCTTTCAAATGGGAAAGTAGCTGACTTTTAGATCCTGGACATCCAATTCCTATGTCAGTTGATGTTTCCAAAAGCTGATTTCTAATTTCTTTTCAAGTCTTACACTTGATACACAAAATATACTACATTCTGCCAAACTCTGCTCTGCAGGAATAGATTGATTAGATTTCACTGGTAAATATAAAGCTGAGTCTACACTAAAATTAGCAACAGCCTTTCCTGAGCATAGGTAAAATGACAGCATGCTCCCTTGGCAAGTAAATATTTTGTTATTTGTATTTTGTTAATTGATCCCTGCAGTTATCACTTGGTTGCTAATTTAAAAGACAACAACGTGGGAATTACAGAAATTGATAGAAACCTGGGTATTTAGCTTGACTTAATACCATAAACAAAGACAGGAAGAGAACAGATGGTTTACATCCATGGTTGACTTCCAGCCCAGCTGGGATCAGTTTCTTGTTGAGATGAAAAGAAAATAAGTTGAGGTATAAACAGGGTAAACCATTGCCATCTGGGTCAATTCTTGTGGTAACTATAGAGCAGCCACTCCATACATCCTTGGTTTATCCTTCCTGTTTCCTCACTTATCAAATATTTATTGTCAACAACGGGCAGTTCTGTTTGCACACATTGCAATTGGATAATGAGATAGTTAGGTTTACTTCTGTTATGGATGGTGAGAGCTGATGGCATGAATAATTTCCTGGTTTTTTAAATAGGAATTGAATTATTGATGCTTCATTTAGGCAGTGATAAAGGTATTAGCAATGTATTGCCATGGCTGTAGGTTGGTAGTAGTAGTAGCCAAGAAGATACTTACAGGTGATGGGCCAACTCTACTGTGTGCAACTCTAGAGTACAAATAGGAAATCTGTTCCCATGAATACAGTGAGTATGGATTTACCACTATACAAATACTGCAGAATTTGTCCTCATAACTTTGCAGCTGACATCGTTGCTAGTAAGCAAAAGACTACATTTCAACAGCCTGAACTAGCAACATTTTTCTTATAAACTCAGTTGCTCATCAATTAAAAAATAATTTCAGAAATAAGAAGAGAGGAAACAACAGTTAATGAAAGAAGAGCTCTTTGTCTTGTATTCAAAGGGCCTTGAACACCTTCAGAGAGTTTATCTTAACTTTACAGATTGATTAATTTTGGGCTTCTAAAATCCTGAGTGCCACTCTAGTAACACAGCGATTTGAGGTTCTGCAATTCAGGTTCTGAGATTTCTTTTCTTTTTACTTTTCTTTCCTTTTCCCCCTCTCCCCATCCAAAACCACTTCACATTTAAAAAATGTAAGCTACACAGAAAAGAGTGGCATTTGCATGACATCTTTCGAAAGAATATGTGTTCAAGTGAGAAGAAATGGCTGAGATTCCCTTCTAGCACTCTAACATATGATATTAATGTCCCTTGCCAAATGTAAAAGGTTGAAATGAAACCTTCTCTGCCCCATTTGTGTTTCTTCACAGTCTCTTCTCTGTCCTATTTTTCAGTTCTTCAGTAGACTGAAATTCCCTCTTGCTTTCCCTAATCCCAGTCATCCCATCAGTGCATGAAGCATAGCCATGCCTCCCTGGTCTGCAAACCTCCCCTGGATGCACTGTGAACCAGGTTCTTGGGGAAATGGCAGAATGGTGGGTTAGGAAATTAAAACAATGCACATTTCCCTCCTCAGATCATAGTTAATAAATTTCAGAAGTGTCATACTGCTCTTAAGTCTTCCTGCCTCCCCTCCATTTTTTGAACCATGGGATGATGTGGAGGATACATTGCTAAAAGTTTTGTGCATTGTTTCTCATGATCAAACACAGAATCATGTAAAAAGAAAAAAATATAGGGTAAAGAAGATCTCAGGCCAATTATTTTTCTACAAAATACTTTATGTGACAACAGCAGCAGCCCCCAAAGGGCAGCATGTAACAACAGAGCCTAATTAGAATGATTTCAGTATAATCATTAACTAGCATCTAACACCTACGAGAGTATTTCTGTTTAAACTAAAACATGACCTGCATGTGGAGAGGCCTTGTAAACTGTCTATGAAATAAAAAATGTGACAGTAAAGGTCAGAGCTATGCTCATTTGAATTTCAAGCAGGAAGCAAGCTCCTCAGTCGGCATGTACAGGAAGAGTGGTGGCTCTTTCCATAGGCTCTCTTTGCCAAGAGTAGCAGTTGGAGAAATCCTCCAGGACTAATTATTGGGGCTGCAAAACAAGTATTGTTCTTTTGTCTCTTTTCCTGACCTGGTGAAATGCAAGGGTCCTAATTATATTGTGTCAAAAATGTGGTTTTGTTTTTCGCTGTCATGTGAGCAAAGGTCACAAGCTAAGAAAACCAAAAGTGGCACCTTACATCTCTTTCTGTCCACCTGCTGACAGCTTCCTTGATGCTCCTGCTAATCACATCACCTTGCTGGAGAAGCAGGATGGGGAGAGCTTGCTAATAAACTCTCCTTCCAGAGCGAATGGTGCTAACACGTTGTGGTCCAGTGGACCACTTAAAAGCAGCTATCAAATCAGTGAGATCTGGTTTGATTTGCAAGTCTCTGGTGAAATTTAAGAAGGCAAAATTGTAAAACATTCAGTGAAAAAAAAAAAGCATTGAAACATTTTTAAGGAAAGCATTTAAAAAGTCAGGAGAAAGACATTATAATAAAAAAAATTGGCACAGAGGGTGTTATTTTTTTCATTTTGAAGAATCGCAAAGAGCTCTGTTAGCAGCATTTATCTCCTCAAAAAAAAATCCAAGAAAGTTAGTGCATTTAATTATTTTCCTATTTCCTTTTGTGACTTCTAAAGTGCTTTATACACAAAGACAGCTTTTAACACTTTGGGGAATTGATGAATCTATAACATTTAGTACATAAGCCTTGCTATACTGAATCTTACTTTAGTCTTCCCACCCTCTGAACTTCATAAATTTTATTTTAACTAGTCTTTGTTTCCTCCTTTCCCCTTCACAGTGGGGTTTTTTTTGTGCCTTAACTTTTAAAAAATTTCCTTACATACTCCTCCCTTCTTTTCTCTTATTGCTCATGTCTTTTTTGTTTTGTTTTGAACTTTGGAGTAGAAGTAGTACTTGTGAAGTGATGTGACAGCTGCAAAAGATATACTTGATGAGTTCACAGGAAAAAAAAATCAGTAGCAGGTTATGTACAATAAATTTATTTCCTTTCTTTCATTATCCCAGTTTTTTGCCATCAGAGTAGTTCTGGCTTGTCTTCAAATGGCAGATGACAAATTGTGCATATATTAATTATTCATTTATTTTTGTCTCTGCTGGAGAGTCAGAGGAAAATAGACTGTATGTAAATTGGCAAAATATATATTATGTTGTAACTGGGAAACATTTCTGGCATCTGATGTCACCCAGAGGTGTGTAACTTTGGTGGTTTCAGGTATACTAAGAACGAAATGTGAACAGTAGACAGGCCCTCACTGTTAACTATTGAGTTTAATCACCCGTTTTCCTTTCACGAGAACTTATCTCCCTGAACATTGCTGCAGAATGCTTAGCACTACACCCACACGAGGGGGAGATAGTAAAATCTTTCTTGAAGTCTGCTAATTTTCAGTGTTGAGGGTCTAGTATTCCTAGTAGACAAAGCAAACAAAAATCTAAACTCAGCTAAGTGCAGTAACCATTCAAGACTCTTCCCATCTCTGTTGCTACACTGTGGTGGGATGTGAAATCCTCAGTGGCGTGTTACAGACATGGGTGTAATATCTGGTTGTAACAGATCGCTGAAGAGCATGAAAATTTGCAAGGGAAAAGTGTATTTTAAAAGAAATTTTTTCCTATGCATTTAACCTGCTGCTCTTTTATAGATCCTCAGTCACTGCATGTCTTACTGCCTAGAGAAAATATTATGCTAGTGACGTTTTGGTAATTTTACTCAAAGTATATTATTTCCACAAATAATTCATATTCTAAACAACCAGCAACTTTCTGTGTTAATATTGTCTCCTTCCACTTGTGCTGGAGTCCTTCATGGCCCTGAAGAAGTGTGGCTCAGGGGAGTAATGAAGTACTGGTTGTAACTTCATATTAGCCTATTAAATGGCATCAAATTTTTGTGCTGCCATGTGATTAGGATCTGATCTAATCTGACCTAACTTGTCATTACTGTGGTCTATTTTTGTTGGGAGACTGTGAATTTTATGCTTTGTAGTTTATATATTAAGACTTCTTGAATGTCTACTTCACTGAAAAATTTCCTGCAAAATTCCTAATGTCTAGCAAGGAAATAAATATCTTTTATAAAATGTGGCACTGTTTTATGTGCTAACAGAATGTTATTAAGAGCAGTATTACTGAAAAAAATTAATTTATTTCATATAAATATTGTCTTCGCTTGCTAGATATTTTAAGTTAACAAGGCATTTGCACGTCGCTTTTGATATCCTGATGATTGGCATTTGCAATTTATGGATATATTATAATAATTTCAACTTTATGGGCCTTTTCAAAATGCAAAGTCTAAACTAAATAAATGGAAACATATACCTAGCAAGAACGTCAGCTTTTACATCCTTAGTGTCCAGTGTGGCTGGAGTGTTGTGATTGAACAGCTGCTTTAGAATTTTTGAGAAGGTGTGGGAGTGTGTGGTGAAGTTAAAAAGAACTTTTCAGAGTGTTGTATCTCAGCCTTTGCTGCAGCTTTGCTGTGAGTAGAAAGAGGCACTGCAATCCTTCTTTATTTGCGTAGTACAAGGACACATAAAATCCTTCTGATAGACCTGTCTGACTACCATAAGGAAGATTTTCATTGCCTTACACAATTCTTGATGTTTTTCTTTAGTCTTATGCTTTCTATAGCAAACAGAAGCAGGGAATTTAATAAGGTAATATACAATATCTATAATATCTATTATTTAATATAAAATCATGCCTTAAGAAATTCTCTTGCAGAGTTTTGCACAAAGGTCATCAGCTCTGACTGAGAGGCTGTTAGTAACATCGTGTTGTCTCTCTGCTTAGACTCATAATGCTGTGGAAACAACCTATGTGGTTCTCTTTTGCTGTTGCTTGGAAGGCCAGTTTTATGTGCCTCAGAGATGTCCTCTGTGGAGCGTTAGTATAGGTCTGTGGGCCTAACATTTTTTATATCCCCTACTATAAATAAGACTTGATTTTTCCTCCAATCTTGTATAAATTCATTAAACATTTGATGATTCAGACAGTTACAGAATACTGATTATTGGAGACAGTGTGATTAGATAAGTACGAAAATAATGAAAAGTCTTAAGGAAACACAGTTCAGGGATAAAAGGCAGCGAGTAACATCCAGTAATCTGCTTTTTCAGATGCACCTTTTTTTGTTGGAGGAAGTGGCCTAGCACACTCTGCTTGTGACAAGGTGTCTGCTGAGCCAACAGGATGAATACCGACTGGTTATCCCCGGTTATCCCACTGAAATCACTAGTGCCAATGGATAAAGACAGTGTCACATGCAACAGTGCAGAAATGGCAGTGGATGTTGAAGAGGTGAATCTTGGTGTTAGACGGCAGAGATTTGATTTGCAGAACACACTGCAAGCTGCAGCGATGTCTGGCCCTGGCGTCTATTTTCTGTAATTCCTTAAAAAAGAATGAGAAAGTTGTCAAAACTCAGCATGCTTTAGTGTGAAGATCAGTATCGTGACTAGAAAAAGGAGAATGCAGCATCACCAGTGCTGAGACAAAAATCACGTAAACTAGCTTTGGGTACTGACAGTTTTGGCCTGTACTGCTGTAAAGGAAGTGAGACTTAAGATACTGTACTGGAGATAATTTTCACTATTACACAGGAGTATCAGTTCAATTAAGTGGGCTACATTTCTGCAAGAAATGCATCACCTATAGTTTGTTATTAAAAAGGCAGTTTTCAAACCGTTGTAACCACACTTGTTTTAACAATACTTTCTAAATTTTAAGCATGTTTCTTTTTTCTTTTTTTCTCAAGAATAATTTCCTTGCTTAAAAAATAGTACAGAAATAATGACAGCAGTTTCTGTAATTAGTCATATAAAAATACAAAAATAAAGACAGAAGAAAGAATCTATCCTATTCTTTCTTTTCCTCATTGTCTTATGTTCCTCACTCCCATGGTATTAACAGATTCTTGCTGCAAAAGAAATTGATTCTTCACTCCCAGGCAGGTCATTATAAAAAGGGTTTTAAATCATTTGGTCTTCCCATTTCTGAAATATAGACTTCACTTTAATATTCTCTGCATTACCAGCAATAAAAAGCCCATAATTTGTGAAAAATGAGCTTTCTCTTCAATATGTTCTCTGATAAGTAGCATTTCCACTCCTTTTTCACTTGTCCCACACCTGTTAACCTGCCAAACTGGTACTCAGTACATCATGAAGAAGCTGTATTTATCTCTGTTGCATAGCCTCATGAAGATTAAAAGCCACATTAGAGGCTGGTCTCTTAGTTAGTAATAAATTCCATTTTTTGATTAAGTTGACACTGACATTTGATCATTCATTGAGTGGATGGATGCACCTCATGTTGGTATGCCAGACTGCACACACTTTTTTCTTTACACATTACTCTAAAAGGCAGGCAGGTAAGATGGGTGTAAAAGCATTCCCTTCTGCTGGCAGTGGTGCTAATTTGCATGGTCTTCTCCTGGAAATACAACAGCTGCAGGGATAGAACACATTTTCTACAGAAGAGCAAGCACACTTACACGAGAGAGCCTGATGACAGTTCACAAATGAAACTTTTGTGAGTTAAAAATAATGTGGAAACTGTGGCAGTTGGTGTAGATGAACATCGTATGTCCTTTTCAAATGAATTCTATTCTATTCTATTCTATTCTATTCTATTCTATTCTATTCTATTCTATTCTATTCTATTCTGTTCTGTTCTGTTCTGTTCTGTTCTGTTCTGTTCTCCTTAGAGAAAAAAAGTCACGTGTAAATATATCTATAGTTATATACAAATCTCCTTGTGGTTGCCAACTTACTGCAGTATTCTGGACTCCCGTGTTAGGACCATGGCCAGCTCCTTCTCAATTTAGTTCTGTTGGGGCTGTCACGTCCTACCTCAAACTCAGGCTCTCCACGTTTTTTGGTTTTAATCATCTTTCCAAAGTTTCTTGCAAAGTTGGACAGAATGCCTTTTTTCCAAGATAATTACCCAATTTGAAAAAATTACTAATTCTATACTAATTTTGAAATTTGAACCTGCTCAAATTGTAAAAAGATCAGAACTAGAGGCAATTAATTCCATAAAAGATAGATAATTTAAAAATGTTAGAAAAAGCCATAAGATGTCTAAAATTAAGTTCTTTAATCAGATAGAGGCAAAGAATTATCTTACATATAGACAACATTAGGAAAATATTGTTTCTTTAAGTAAAGTGGATTTCATTTGATAAAGGAATACCACATACCTGTATATTGGTAGAGAATAACTGTCCACTGATCATTTTAGTATCATTCACTTACTTGTGGAAAGCAGTCACTTTCATATTCTTGCAAAGTGTGTATTTGCTTAACAGGAAGAGATAATATGTGTGCAAGTTGGAAGCTGAAGATGACATTTGTGAAGAGGATACTGAAGATGACATAGGTCAAGAGCTACACTGTATAAAACTGCTCTTTAGGTTTCTTTGTTCATTGTGCGAAGTGAAATTGAAAGCAGTCAGTAGGGTGTGCTCATCAAAGAACTGATCTGTCTGGTTAAAATGATGAGATCACTGGGATAGCCCTTCACCTGTGAACAAACACTGATTTCTATATTACTTATACCATTTTCCTCTTTCCTCTAAGTAGGATTTTCTATGCTATGGGGCACATAAAATTGGAGGAGTTAAAACCAATCTTCTCTCTCTCTCTCTCAATTTTACTGTGAAGATAATATTTTGAAGATACACATTTGTACTATTAAACAAATACATAGGTAACAATGTTGTTTTTGCTGCAGTATTATGATGTAGATCTACGCTTTTAAAATCATAGAATCATAGAATATTTTGTTTTGGAAAGAATCTTTAAAGGTCATCTAATCCAAACACCCTGCAGGAAATAGGGACATTTCCAGATAATTTCCAGACCTCACATATTCTAGAATTTTGTTTTTTAGTTGCTCCAAAGTACATTTATTTCCAATTTGATTTCTGTTTGATTGTAATACTCGTGTCACTCTGCTCTGCTGTGTTGCTCTTTGTCTATGTTAGCGTATTTTGAAGTTTACATGTAAACAACTCTTTATCCATTCTTTAATAACATGGTGCCGTATTTAGATTTCTCGTGGACAACATGCAAATGCATTTTGAAATCTGTTTCTGCGTCTATGGAAAACAATTTTCTGACATGAGCTGATATTATGCCAACAAAAATATTTCCAGCAATGTGTGTTTTCTTTCAGGAAGCTCCTTCCACAGAAAATCAGTGCTGTCTGTAATTCTTCCAGTCTCTAATTAGTAAGAAAAAAAGAGCTGACTGTCAAAACTGAGTCCTATTTCAATCATGCCAATTCAGATCTGAGCTGCTGTCTGAATTTCGAGGTTCACTGTGTACCTGTTCTAGGTACTTAAAATTTTCCAAAAGTGTTATGGAATATTTGTCCAGTGATAAGCTGAGTCTCTGTATAGGCAGGAAAACACATTAGCATATCATACCAGCAATATCTGTACAAATGATAAATTGACGTTCAGAAGGCTACAGAATATCTGGAGTCCCTTAGACATGTATTTCTCTTTCTGTCTCAAAATTTTATCTTTGGAGACTGTGAGGGAGTTCTATATTTTTCTGAGATTCCTATTATTCAGACATTACAGCTGGACAGCTGTATGTTTGAAAAGCCTAGACCTGTCCACTTTGCATATATTCACTGTGCTGCAAAGTAAGCGTTTACTGTGCATGTAGGTACAGTTTCACATGGATTGAATGTATGCTTTAAATAGCAGAGGTGCACATATTTCTGTCTGGAAATTCTTGGGCAAAAATAGGTTATTCATGAGTACTTCTCATGACAATGAGTAAGCTTGATTTTCTGCTTTTACCCCAAATACTTTCCCTATGTTTTTCAGTTCACTATCTTTTCATTGCACTAATTCATTTTGTTTCAATTAAGATTTAGGTGATTTCATCTGCATCTTAGAATTTCTGGCATGATCTTGGCATGCATTTAGAAGTATTTTAGGGTAAATTAGACACCTATTTCACACTAATATTCTGCTTCCATGTCTTTTACTGATCAGCTCTCCTTTTGATCTTTCCATCTCCCTGATCACTATACCTTTCCTTCAATGCCACTCATTTTCCTTCCTGCTTTTCTACTTCAGGAAGAAAAAGACCCTTTTCAGACTCTTCTCTGCTTGATTTGCTGATCACTCCTCCATTTCTGCTCTCTTGCCTCAGAACTGCAACTTTTCACACCTGTCCTTTGCTGTAAGACCTATTGTTTCAAAATGCTCTATGACTTAGTTCTTGTCAGCCCCTAACATTATCTTACCCCATGCCCGCTTTCAATCTTTGCTTTTATCTCTTTGCTCCAGCAAATACTAGCAGTAAGTCTTCCTATCACTTCTTTTCTCACCAGTTATTTCTCTTATGTGAACTGTTTCCTGCTAAATAAGATAGATAATTGGAATCAGGGGATGTTTCTCATTCTGTGATTTTTGGGGAGCACCAGATACACTTTTAATAACACAACTTAATAAACAATAGACACTGTGATTGTCCATGCCGTCTATATATTAAACAGAAAACAGCAAAGCTACTGGTGAGTTTTTGCTTCAAACTAAACTGAAAGGCTCTCCAAAGATTTAAATTTTGGTGATACTTCTTGTGACATCTTCCTCTAATAGCTGAACACATAATTTGTTCTCTGAACTTCTCCCACTATCTTATGTACTGTCAGAAATATCTTAGTTGGCACTTACTGGGAAGGAGATCCTGCATTAGAGGAGGATTAATGAAAGGATGAAACAAAGAATTGGAGGAAAACCAGCATCTTTTAAAATGCAGTCAATGGCAGAACTATTGTAAGGAACAACTATTTCCATATGAGAGATTGATTTGATCCACGTGATCTATAGAAGTACCTTGGATCTGGTGAAGAAATATTCCTGCATTTTTCAGAAGAGATAGGAGGGAAAATAGAGCTTGTCTAGTGGGAGATGTCCCTGCCCATGGCAGGGAAGATTGGGACTAGATGATCTTTGAAGTCCACTCCAATCCCTGAACATTCTATGATTCTATGAATTTCACAATCCAAGTCAAAATATGCAGATAATGTATAAAATTGTTTTTCATTATAGGTACATACATTGCTTTGCACATTCTTTTTAACTGACTGACAGTTACAGCCATTGCTATCTTAATATGAGACGATCCCTGTTTTAAAGTTGACCTAACTGGTGTGTTAGCCTTCCCAGAAACCTCTCCCAGATCCAAAAATTCAACTTTATTTCTTGGATGTTTGCATAAAAATGGATCTTGAACTTGTCCTATAGCAATTATCTGATTTTCTTTCTGCCTTTAACATTTTCCAGGTGTACATATTAAGAGACAGCAAAACCACAATGAAAACATTTGCTTAACACATCTTAGAGCTATTTATTTTACATCCTTTCCCCTACTGCTTTAATAACAATGTTTATTTACTGTGACTAAGTAACAGTAATTTACTGCTTTTTTTTTCTTTTTTAAAATTCCAAGACTGGAAAAATCCAAGTTTGCTTTTGTAATGCTTCCACTAACAATTTTTAATCCCAATATTTATCCAAATATTTATTTTCAATCTTTTTAAAAACCAAAAATGTAATGGATGTTGTTCACTGTTTTTTGTAAGAACCCCACTGTCACTCTTGCTTGGTCTGCAGAAGAGGGGTAGCTTGCAGAACACACATTTTCAGAGGTTCTTACCTGAAAGGGAGTGAGATTTTCATCTTTTGAGCTACTATTTATTTTGCAATATCAACATTGTTAAAAGAGGGTTCTGTTTACTGCAATTGCTTGGAACACCCATAAATTTCTACTAAGAGAGATGGCAGTATCCAATATGCTAAATGTATCAAATACTGTGTATTTGGTAGAAATGGAGTTCAAACTGTTTTCAGCAAATACACTGGCACCTGTATCAGCTGAAAATAATACCAAGGTTTAAAAAAAAATAATTTTCACATACTATCTCAAAACCGAAATTAGATTTCAAAACTGAAGAAAGATTATGCATTCATCTGTACTTGTAAATAAAATATTTATTGATTGAGAGTGCTGGTCTTTTGCTCTATGTATTCCTTTCTTCTCCCACATATTTTTTCTTCCTTGCTGATAAGCTGCTGCAATAAACTTCAAAAGACAAGATGGCTTATTTACTTTTTGATTTAAGCACCTTTAAGAAAGACCTTTTAAAAGAAACAGCTACGCTGATTATTTACCCAGCAAACCTTTGTGTTTGTAGCACCATTTTTTTGGTTCTATATGAATTTACTAATCTTCCTTCCTCTTTTGAAAGCATACTTGAGAAGCAAGAGAGTTTGCTTTTGCTACTTTTTAAGCTGCGTTCTCTCTTTGTACTACCTGTCAAAGATGAAATATTATTGCATTAAACATTATTTCTTCTTTTGTTTTACAGGTGACCTACTATTTTTGTTTTCTTTTTTTCCTTTCTCTAATATGCTAATTGATAACTGTGTGCTAAATTTTACAATCTGGGAGGAAATAAGAACATTCATAAAAGACATGGACTCGGTCCCTCTTGATCATCCTTGAGGCTTTACATGGGTACATGTTTTGGGACTGTTCTGTGTTGTGTGGGTGCCGCAGAGATTAGATGGAACAGGGTTGCCTGGGGACCCAGTTTGTGTTTACTTTGGTATTATACAGGGTCTTGATCAAGACTTTTCTCTCTTATTTTCTGAGCTTATTTCTTTGAAGGTATCTTCTTTTTTATTTGGCTCTAATAAGAAGTATGTCGTGCCAACATTTTTTTTTGCTCAGTACTACTGAACCATTGCTTTCTTTTCCTAACCCTATAAGTCCTATATCTGCATAGATAATGCAGATATTATCTTTCTGATGATGCAACATTGTTCCCATCATCACATCCATAACTTTACTTAGTCTTTTTTTGAGGGCTAGGCCAAGACTAACCAGATCTCAGAGACAGGAAATTATTCCTGGAATTAATTCAGGTTTTTCTTGAATCAGTTCTATTTTTCCCTGTGCCACCTTAAACTGTTATTTCCTCTCATTTATCCACACCTCTGTTCAAATTACAGTCATGAAAATTCATATAAAAGAACATATGTTTTTGTTTTTCTGAGTATTACCTTCATAGTAAAGAAAGCCTGCAGTTCTCATAATCTTTAGCTGCTCAGTTTTCCTATGTCTGTATTACGGGGTACTTCCCTTCACACTGGTATAAATCTCAAAGTGTTGGTGTTAGTAACGCCACAGTCAGGAGAAATCTAACAGTTTTAGCCTTCTTTCTGAATTCTTGACCAGGCTTTTAGCTAATGATATGTCAGCATAAACTCCACAGAAATCAATAGTCGCCTAGATCACTGTGGACTGGGCCCAAGGTATTATGTGATTTAAAGCATGTTATTTTTTCTGCAAAAATGACTTTATGTGCTATTGATTTTAGACTTATACTGTTGTTTGGGTCCATTTTCTCTTTTGTACTCCCTTTCCAGAGCAGTTTTCAAGGATGTCATGGACGCCCCAAATCTGGAGGGCAAGCCATAGCTTATGATGTACTTGTGCCAGTAACAGCATCTGTTCTTTGCTATTTTCTTTGGACTCAGATTTAAGATGGCAGAAATTTGCACATGGTGATCTCTTTGGATATTGGCTTCTGAAAAATGTGCCCCTTGGGTTTTGAACATGTGGCTATGTGCTGTCATGTGGTGGTTTTGTTTAGAAATGTGGGTCTCCTGCATTTGATCAAAGTTTAATTGTGATGTAAATCCAGTTCTGTTCTCTGTATTTGAGTTTCCCAACAGCAGAGCTGCTAGTGATTTCAGCAGAGGCATTACTACTCTTGAGTGGTAAAATAGGACATACAAGTGTCTCCTTCCTTCCTTTCTTCCTTCCTGCCTGCTTGCCTGCCTGCCTGCCTCCCTCCCTTGCTCCCTTTTTTCAGCAAGCAAACATTGTACCTGTCCAGTTGTGTAGACCTGTTCAGATGAAGTGGAATTGGTGGGTGGATCCTGATTTACAACAGTCATAAACATACATCGCATCCTGAGGTTATGAAAAGCAAATTCTTTGCTGCAGAGCTTTGGAATCCACAAAATATCTAATCTTAGCAGTGTAATGTTGCTTTTATTCAGCCAGGTTATCACAGTGTTGAGGCCAGCAACTTTTGTTAGTTCAAAGGTAATTATGCTCAGTTTAAGGACACATGAATTTCTTTGACTCTTTCATGAAACAGGACCCACTATGAAGCAAATGAAATAAGGAAAAAGGATAAGATGAAACAGAAGCTGTGTATAGAATATTAAGAGCAAAGAACTGATCCTGTTGTGATTTACACTTTCTCACTGATTTTCAGAAGCATATGATGGCTATGCAGAGAAGTAGGTTATGGAAAATTGCTTTGAGCTGTTCTAAAGATACAGCAAAAATTAGTGTGCGTCTCTGCATGCTCAACATAAACTTGCCAGTCGAATTGCTCTATATTTTGCATAGGTCACTAGGATAAATTGTCTAAATTCTGTGCATATCTCACTTAATTAACTAGACATGTTTCTCACATCAGTGTGCCTGTTTCTTTGCCTTCATGTCTTTCTTGTTTTCTTGCTTCCTCATACTGGTTTACATTTTAGACTGGTAACAGGCTTCTATCGAACCACACTATAACAGCCAGTTGAAGACTCTCTGTTGTCTGGGTATACCTGGGTATGTTTTACTAAAGCTACTGAGAAATAGATAAAAACATTTTGAGAATGATAAAATAAGGCCAGATGTAAATATATGTGTAGCATGCTCCTGCAGGCAGTCCCTCAGCCAGGGCAGTTTAACTGAAAAAATAGTAAAGGCTTCATGTCTCTGAATCATACCTTATGAGAGCTTTCTTTAATGATTGCTCTTTTGTGTAGCCAAAGCAATGCTCATTTGCCATTTATTTATGGTTTAATACAACTGCATCAGGAAGAAAACTGAATGAGGAAGAAGATTAAATGACAGGCACACCGTGACGTAGAGACTATGGGGCTGATGAGTGTCTCAGAAATCTGACTGAAAGGAAATATTTTTTCAATAGATCCTGCAAATAACAACAGAAATGAAGTGAGTACATTTTGGTTTAATGGTACATTTAATTAATTCTGAATTACTGGGGAACGCTATTGGAAGTATTTCTCATAGTAGTATTAATACAAAACGAATTAATTGAGATCAGTGTTATTGCAGTGAGTAATTGCAAATAAATTAATATAATTACAGAGAAATAAAAATGTTAACAATATAATTTGTACTTTTAATTCTTCATTGCCAAGATCTGATTTGTTCTCTCTTGCATTAAGGTTTCTCTGCTTACTCATGATCTTATTGCCTAGGTAGAGTTTGCAATTCTTGTTGTTCACATGCAAGGTAGAGTATTGTAATTCCCAGGGGTTTTGCTCATTCATGCTGGTCTGTGTGTATACCTCTAGACTTCTATTGTGGTATCAGAGATGTCCTCTTAAATCTTAGGGGACTGATTGACTATCAGTGATTTTGCTGAGTTTTACAGAGGAGAAAGAGATTGTAAAACTCACCCATGGTTGAATTTGAGAACGTGAATAATGGTTTCAGCCCAAGAGTCTTTTTTTCTATCTCCAATCATTCTTGCTGACATAAATCTAAAGTAACTTGTTCAAGGTCAGTGGAATTCCATCAATGTAAAATTAGGGTAAATGAGAGGAGAACCAGGTTTCCACGTGTATTTCTCCTAGGAGAGCTCTTATTATTTGATGATCAAGTCAGAAAGCTGAGGAATAGTCTTCTTTATTTTGTAAATGCAATTAGAAAACAAGCTAAATTTATTTTGACCTTTTCTGGTCAGATTTCCTCCAACCTAATGTGAATGAATCAGATAAGGAGGATTCCTCTGCCTATGTGATTTTACAACTCAAATTTATAAATTTAAAGGAAGAATAGAGAAGAAGGGTTTCGGAATCTGATGGAGAATCTTTATTTGATAAAGCAAGGAGAGGACTTTGACCTAGATTACTTTAAAAACCCTTAAAATTAAAGGCAACAAGATTAGTTAAGAATTGTCTTTCTAAGTATGGCTATTTAAACTTAGTGGAGAAGCTAGCCCCCAGTTTTATTAATTTTTCATAGTGTTTGAGGAGGTTGGTGGTTTGAGAAAGAAATGTTGAGGTTTCTCTGTGAATGTCATGAGAAACATGAAGGACATTTGCTTTTCCAGTCTCTCCAATTAGACATCATTTCAGGAACAAACTTCTTAGTCAAATCAGGATGTTAGTAATTAGGTGAAATCACTTTACAAAAAGGTGGGTGGGGGGAGTTCCTGAATTCAGAAATCGGTACAGTCCAGCATGCAGCATTAAACAAACTGGGAATGTTTTATGATTCTCTTGCACCTGATGAGCCTGGTATGTGATGGCTGAGTGTGTGCTATCATGTGTCAGAAGAGACTTCTGCAGTCCTTCTCAGGTGACTTTGCAGGAATGCCCTGGAGCACATGCCACCACAGCAGATACCACAAAGACCTTGCTTTTTGCTAGCCTGCTGATAGATTTTCATATCTGCACATTGCAGGAGAGCTCTCCTGGGTCCCATATTTCCATCAATGGTGAGGAGTGTTCTTTAAACTTCCATTCCACTATAATTATGAAGAATGCATAATATTTTCTAACTGTTAAGCCGTATTGCAAGAGTCAGTTTTGGCTTCGATGTGTGGCTTGAGAGTTTGCAGGTCTTTAGCTTCACTGAAACCAGTTTGTCTGTTTCTACATTTGTCACCAGTCTTTATCAGAAGGAAAAACTGGCCATAAGACAGAGCTGAGAGGCTTTTGATTGGAGAAAAAGAAAGTCCTAAACAAACCCCCAGGACTTTGATAAAGAAGCCTTTGTGAATTCTGGTCCCCATTGCTAGCTATACAGGTAATTGGTGCCTGGCAGCTCATTCCTGTTGTATTTCTTTGGCTTAGCTTTGTGTTAATTACCTAAATTTACTCATTTAGAAGCATTGCTGCATGTGATTTGGCAGGCACATGTTTTTCTAAAGAGACTTTCATCTATGCTTTTCTGCCTGCACTGGAAGCTGCATTTAGAGTACTGTACTTCAAAATGTTATTGTTTGCTTTTAGTCAGATAAACAAATATTATGATAATGAAAAGTCCATGAACAAATGGTGAAAACAGCAGAGCACTAAACATAAGAATTAATTAGCAAGAACAGTCAGCTATCCCAGATGTCTGATGTAATTTTGAAGAGAGAACTTGAAATATTTAAGACATTCAAAGCAGCACTTAGGAGGGTGAAAAACACCCATGCACTTTAACATCTAAATTACAAATGTGATCTCTCTCTTAGCTACTGGCTTACAAATCAATGATACCAAGACTTGCTCGCCCAGAACTCATCAGTTGCTATAAAAAGGCTATTCCTATGCCTATATTATGACTATATGTTTCTTCCCAGTTCTGAATATTTTGTCAGGATGGCCCAGGAGCCAATGGGTGGAGTAAGGATTCTTTTCACTGTCAGTAGTTCAGACCTGTGTCTGTTGCACCAATTTCTAATCTCTTATGTGTTTTGAAAAGCAGACACAGACGTCATAAAGTGTCATGCTGAACCACAAATATTTCCACTTTGTCTGTGTTTCTCCTCATTTCTTTTACTACAGTCTTTTCTGTGCTGCAACTGCTGTATACATCTGTTCTTGCTTTGCTGAGGTTTCAAGGACATATCTGTAAGGCAGTTAAAGAGGGAGGTCCTGCTGTGTCTTTTAGGGTCTAGGTATCTCAAACAATGATTTACGTCTGATATGACCTGATCCATGCAATGACATAATCTTATTTGGTTGTAAGTAGCACATAAAGTTGCTTAGAGGCTTCAGTTACCCTTGGTCAGCCTGAATCTGTGCGTGCCACTGTTTAAGCTAGTGGGAAAGTGCTGGTACAAAAAATACTCTGTAAATAGCATCTCAACTATTGGCAGGAATAATCTCTAGAGATCGAGTGTTCCCGGTGGATATTGCCAGCCTGTGGCTCAACTGACTACTCAAGGAAAGAGGACAAACTAGATTCCCTATTGCAAACTTTGCCACAGCCATATGCAGCTGAATTACAGCTGACAAAGCTGTCCTCCAATGCACTGGGATGCAGGGAAGAGCTGCTGTACTTTTTCTTCTTTAATTGCTATTAGGCCAAGGCTAAATTCAATTTGCTCCTAAGAAAAACTGTGTTCCGAGGTGTCTGCCCACCTCAGGTATGACCCTAGGAATTTTTTAAAAAATTCCTTGCCTCTCTTAGTTAAGCAGATCACATCATGGTAGGAGTTCGGTTCTGAATCCTGATAAAGATTAATGTGAGTTTTAACTTCACTGGAAATGAGAATTGTCCCTGTGTGCTGAATGTGATTTGTAAAATGAGGAAATATGCACTAAAGCAGAGCATTGGCATATTTTCAAATTAAGACCACAGTGAAAATGAATTCAGTGCACTCCGGTTAATTAACTAACTAGAAAGGTATGAGAAATTCTATCTCCAATGACTAACACAGTCTGCCTTTTGATCTCAGTGCAATAAGAAGAAAGACAGAGCTATCGAATGTCTGAACAATGTTGATTTTGTATACTCAGGGAAAGTTTCCCCAAACTCCAAATATTTAGAGTGAGTATATGTTCTTGTGTAGTCATTTTTGCATGGCCGCATTATCTCCAGTTAGGAGGACTCTCTTTTTCTATTCTTGCTCCATCTCCAAACTAACCATCTGAGTGCCGTTTCTTTTGCACAACAGCAAACAACCATCACCTGTGCTGAACCCTTCCTAGAGGAAAAATGCAGTGCAGCAGTGGCAGGCTCTACTTGAGAGGCTTTCTCCTAAGAAAATTTCAAGTCCATTTCAAATGGACCAAATTCTTTCCAGTTTCTATTTCACATATTAATGGTTTATCTTTTCCCCCCCTTCCCAGATATTTTGTCAGTTTCCTCCCTGCTCATAGCTCTGGGCAATTTCTGGAAGCCTGGCTATGCTGTACATGTTCAATAATGGAGGGAAATCCTTACTAAACATCTGTCACCTTCATGGCACTGAGCACAACTTCTGCAGGAGGGACTTGTGTCACAGCAAAAAACTGCTTTTACAGGTTCCTGCTGCACCTATGACTTCAAAAGGTGTCTGGTGCCTGCCCTGTAACAGTGTTTAGGGATAAAATTCCATCCGGAAGACTAATAATATGTGAGGGAGAAGCGTGAAAAGGGCAACACAGTAGCACGGGAAAGTGAATAGGCAGCTGGCCTGTGTGACACGAACAGAGAGAATGCCTTGTGTGCATTCATCTAGTGGTCACAGCACTCCCTTCACTCCATATTTTTTTCCCTGCAGGCAAGTAGGGTGTGACCTGATGATTCCCTTGTTAATAACCTAAGGCAAAGGAAGAAAAGGCAAGGCCATTAGGGAGGAGTGAAATGGGGCTGAAAAACAAAGTAGGTCCTAGGAGGGAGAACATTGCCTTGAATGCAGTAAGAAATACATGAAACGAGTGTTTTATTAAAGAAAGAAAAAGGCAGGTAAAAGAAAGACAGAGTAATGAACAGAAAAGTGAAAAGGATTCTAGACAGTTGTGAAGGAAAAATTATTATGATTTATGCAAGGGATATAATGAGGAATACAGAAAATGAAAATAAGTAAAAAAACAGAAAAAATTATAGTCTTTTAGGGTGGTTTATTTTCTTCTGTTTTATTGGTAGACGTTCTTGAAAGGCTTTAGGAAGGTGATCAGGTCAGATAGCTAATTTCTGATTACTCTTTCTCTGCTGTGGAAATTGCCTTTAAACAACTGGCATTGTTTGCTCTTTTGAGTTAATACCTAATGACATAACCACTTATATTCTATTTGGAATTTCAGTGTTGGGCTTTCTTCCCCTGACAGTCCCAACAAGGCTCCAAAGTGGCATTATGAAAAAGTGGTGTAGCAAGGAATTACTTTTAAGATAAAAAACTTGAAACTTTGCCAAGTGTAACAATACAGGTGCTTTTCGGAACAACTTCAGGGGCTAGATTCTGAGTATAATGCCTGTAAGAATCAATAACAGTTTAAAAAGTCAGCATTGGAGTTGTTACTTCACAGATTTGTACCACAAGTCTCATAACTGAATAAAAAGGCTAAAAGATATGAAAAAAACTGAACCCATCCTAGTGTGAATCTTGAAGCCTAGAAGGAAAAGATACTTCACAGTCGTTATTCACAGAATAATTATTTTTTTATACATCTTTATATTTTTAGTATACTTGATTTTGAACAATTTTGTTTGCAATACAGAATAGTAGCAGAGTAAAAATAGCTTACCATTCTGTAGAGAGCCTGTGGCAAAGGGGAAATTTAACATGAGCATTTTTTAAGTCATCCAGCTGTGCCTAAACAAATTCTGATGATCTACCAGGGACTTGGAGAAGATTGCAGGGCCTGCCTCATTTATGCGTCCAGACTTGCTTTTTTTTTAGTGAGGACCAGGACAGGTAACAAAAAAACAAATACAGGAATTTGGATTGGAGATAGTAGTTACCTGGGTTGTACATGTTTGGGTTGTGTTAGAAGTTCAGAAGGGCTCTGAGCCTTTCCTCCACCCACATTCCCTTGACCCATCTATGAAGGGCTATGTTTTCTGAATATCTCCTGGATTAGGAAGAGCTGTGTCTAAAGTGTTATAATCCACCTTGCAATCCAGAAGAGGATGCTGTTTATGTTATAAATGTAGATGAATCTTGAGAAAGTGTGCCTCAGGCCATTAAAGCTTTTTGTACTGCAGTTACTGCAGAGGAGATATGAGAGGAAGTCATGTCAGTGACGTGTAAGTATTGCTCCTACACCTCTCCATTTCTGTGCTGATAGAGGACTGCTGAGAACTGTTGCCAGGGAATATTCTCTTCCTCACACAACCAACTACTTGCAGCAGCATCTGTGAGTTTCTTCATTCCAAGAGACAGCCCATGAAAGGACGTAGACCTAGTGCCTGATTTCTAAATAGTTCAAACTTTTAATCCCCTGAGTTTACAGCAAATACTTATTTCATTCCACTTTGCTTTGTTACCTCTTATTTGAAGGAATAACCTTCATTTTGCTCCTCATCACTTCTATGCCCCACAGGATATGGTGCCAAAAGTATCAATAAACTCCAGTGCTATCATCACCCTCATCTAGCTACAGTAGTGTCATAACACTCTGGTTTTGCAACCACTTTACTTATATGCACTTTTTATCTCCCATTCCTTTAAATGTTTTATTACAGGAAGCATTGCTGTTTGTTCCCTGGCCCGCTCTCTCTCCTTCCCGAAAAGGAGAGAGTATGGCTGTAATAAACAAGGTCTGACTCTCTTCTTCTGAATTCCCTTTTCTGCTGAGGGGGCTCAGCTGTTCATTACTGAGTATCTTCATTTTGAATGTGTGTCTGACTTACATAACTCAAACAAGTCTCATTCTCTCCCACTTCTGTTTATATGGAGGAAAGTAATAGAAATATGGTTAGAGGAAAACCCAAGAGACATCTTTCACCTATCATCTACCAAAATTAAAATCTGTTAAAATTCATATTTGTTAGTAGGTGATTCATCAGCAAGATCTCTCTTTGGTGATGGCTGTGATGTCAGTTTTACTCAGAGAAAGTGGTGTGTGGGAAGCAGCCAGAAACAACCATAAGCCAAATGGGAGGCTGAAAGGGAATCAAAGTGGTACAAATGGCTCACAGCACAAAGCATGTCCTCTGTAACTGCTGAAGCTCTTGCTTGGAAGAAAAATTATCTCTGTTTGTCCTGATACAAACCCAAACATGAGGAAAAAAGGCTTTGGCAGATCTCCCCTGGAATTTGTGATAATTTATTTAATTTTTCTCTGTGTCTGTTACATTATGTCAGAAAGTGGGAAAACCATCCTTTTCTACCCACTGTGAATGCAGAATTATGAAATCACTGCTGTTTGTAAAACACAGGGAGTTCCTTAATTGGAAGGATCAAACATTTCCTTAATTGGAAAAATCAAACATCTTGAATAAATAATTTTGTCCTGGGCATTTTCTTCATACTAAGGATAAAATGGTCTTAATGGCCTTGGATTTATAGTGAGATTTAATCTGCTCCCAGGTGGCCACTAATCCTGGAGAAACATTCAATTTTTTGAAAAATTGGTTGCTTTAGTAATGAATATTTTTAATGAGAGAATAGAAACTGATCACAATCTATACACAGTTCAAAACACCTACTGGTTTACTTTGAGTGGTGATATTATTGTTAACATTCATAGTTTTAAAAGGGTATCTGCTTGCAGTCTATTTATTAGCTTCCCTAACATTACACTGGAAAACACATCATTTGGATGAGAGCAAAGGAGGGCTCTGGAAAGCTAACTGAATGCATGTTAAATCTGAGTAGGGATGACAGACTCAGGGATGGTGTATGGTCTAGTTCACTTCAGGGAGACAGCTGTACTCCAAACTTACCTCGGATTTGTGTGAACAAGTTTGAGCCATGTTTGCTTTGTCCACAGGTCTCTAAGATCATGAAGATTCTGAGGTGTCTCTGCTCTTAACATGCCTGACTTTGAATAGGAAATTTGTCAAAGAATGACAAAGCATATTGCTGGGTTTTGGCATTTTAGGGAGGAGATAAGGTGTAAATGATGTTGTCAGAAATGTGGTAGTAGTAATTGCCTGCAGTGAGTGCAGACTTATTACTCACAACAAGCCAGTCTCTTTAGTGACAGCTGCCATCAATACTCATTAAAAATACCAGGCCTTTATACTGCTTCTAGAGCAAGGATTAAAAAAATTAAATGAGATAAATTTAATAATCCCCAAACCTGCCACATACTTAAATACATCCACTTGCATGAACACTCATTGCATTCACTGAAAGACTTCAACTTCTGCTTGTACTGCTGTGCTGAGGCTTCTAAAACAAATTAAGTCCTACATTTATAACTACTCTTATTGGAAAACACGTCACTGTTATGAATGGCTTCTATGAAGTGTATAACATTCCATAAGTATATATATTTTGCAGGTTAATCATAATGAGATTGCATAGGTTCAAATTATGTAATATTTCAGCTTCCTTGAAAGTCAAGGATGCAAACACCTTGAATAGACTCAGATTATAAACACTGTTCATATAACTTTATACCTTGAAAGTCTCTTTGGGTGCTCTGTTATTAAAATATTGTGAAAAATGAAAGAACTCTGATTAAATATGCCTCCATGGATAAATTTACATTAATGTGAGATGATTAATTATGAGTTAATACCCCGTTCAGAAAAAGCATTTTTAGGTGGCATAATGAACAGGGTCCAATGGTAATCCAGCAACAGTCCTCTATTGAGAAAATCAAAAGCCAGATACAAAGTGCAATTATGCATTTTGAAGCTATGCTGATAATAATCACAATTCTGAACTCCCGCCTGGCTGTGCTCTCCTTGCACCACAAGATGTCACTATGCAATCCAGGATGATTACTACCTTTAAAAAATTTTCAAAAGATTTTTAAAGCTAAACCCAGAAACATGTTTATTTCTTTTTATGTGTTCTCAGGAAGAAAATAAAGCTCATAGGATAGCCTGTATTGAATACTCATCATGGTTTTAAAATAAATTAAAGGATGTAGAAGTGCCAGAAGCTTGGGGACAACCTCCTTCATTTAAACAATACTGTATTGCCAGCAGTCCTTGTGAAACTGCTGATGATCTATAGGAAATCCAGAAGCATGTTTATGGCAATTGTTCATAAGTGCCATTTTTAAGGGTGTTATTCTGCTGTTCGCTCTTCCTGCTCATCTCTCCACCAGGCAGTGTGAGGGGACAGGCTTTGTCTTCTCCTGCTATCACAAACACACATCCAACTAGGTGGAAGTAAAGCGTGTAAGAGTATTAAGCTGTCAAAGAATTACACCATTTCCAAAAAATAGCAGCAATTTCCTGTACTCCACGCTACAATTAAGCAGTCAAAATATGGCATCCTATAGATGCCAGCCCCAGAAAGAGTCAGCTGAAAATGAAAATCACTGACAGGGGAGATTTTATTTTTGTATTCCTGTTTTAGTGGAAAAATATATGTTTAAGTCTTTCTTTCTTCAATTCATTTCTTGGTAGGACTGTGATCTTTTACACTTCTGTCATATTTGGTCTGGATTTTTTTTTTTCCTGGGCGATTAGATAAAGACATGCTGTCTACACATATGCCTCTTTATGGTTGCTGCCTAAGTAAGTAAAGTGCTGTAACTTCAAGATAAGGCAAACACAACAGTCAGAAAATATTCTCTGGGAAAACCTTGTGCAAATGAATACTTCATCTTACCTCACCTTGGAAGTGGAATGAGAAAGTCACACCTAAAATATGTTTTAAGTGATTCTGCATTCAAAATGTGTTTCTATCTTCTGACCTGAGGCTGACTGAGGTGCGTAGCATGAAAATTTAAGCCAGCCAAAAGTATTTATTTACAAGCTAAAGATAAATTATAGAATTCTGAGAGCAAGGACCCCTCTATTCAGTTATACATGTCTTTTGCTCAATTCAAACATCTAATGGAAAATTCTACGATAGGCCCTTTCTCTAGTGCTACACATCAGTAATACCAATACAGCAAAGGAAGTATAGAGATTGACACTCAGGTCTTGCTGATTAGATCAGGAAAGAGATAAGACACAGCTGCTTCCTTTTAATTCTGTGATATTAAGAATACTCCTAAGCTTTGTTAGGACCATGATTGACTACCCTTTCTTTGTTTTACACCTTGATTTCTTTTACTGCATTAGTATTATTTTCTTTTGGCTTTCATGTGGTAAAATCTTGCCTGTGGAGCCTCTGAAATATTCTTGTTTGCATATTCCTGGCACCATAGCCAGAGTGTCCTGGACAGGCAAGGGAAGACCCCCTCAATTTATTGGTCTAACTCATCCTTTCTCTTGGCCTGACTGCATATGGCTATCATGGCTGTACAATATGGTCTGTCCCAATGCATCCTTATTTCACTGTCCAGATTTTCCTAAATGCCATGTGTTGAGATAAAATAGCTCTGTGGTGCAGCTGGGGCACAGACTGTTCTGCCTAGCAGTCAGTCAGTTACATCCAACTCCCCAGGCATGTTGCTGTACAGAATCATAGAATATCCTGAGCTGGAAAGGACCCACAAGGATCATCAAATCTAACTCCTGGCTCTGCACATGACAGTCACAGAAATCACACCATGTGCCTGAGACAGGGTGAGTGTATATTGGAAGACATCCTTGAACAGGCCATGGCCTTGCAGAGGTGCCTCAGTGGCTGAGGACATTGCGGTTTCGGTCAGCTGCCAGGTGAGCAGTGCTGTGCCAGGGCAGAGGCAGTGAGGGAGCCAGGGCAAGCATGGTAACTCCAGCTGTGTTAGTTGGAGAGAAGGGAAGTATTTTCACCCAGGGTTTGAGGTACTCTTTAGCCCTTGAGAAGAAGGCCACTGTGTATTGTGTGTGTGATGTATGGCCACATTTTCACCTGGTGGGATGTTAGTCACTAGGCACAGAAAGGGAAGAAGACAGCAGACACCCAGAAGGAAGGAGGCAGCATCAAATTGTTTTTATTGATCTTTTCCACCGAAAAAGATAGTGTTGAAACATTCAGTCTCTCAGTGTAACTGTGACAGATATGTCAGTTACCCACTCTACTTCCCCACTGCTTTGCAGTGCCCTGCTGACAGCATTGCTTACCCTCTCCCTGAAGAAGGTGACATTGAAAGGCTAACTGACCTTTCCTGCAGCACAAAGAGTCAGGGAAGAGCACCAGGACAGAAGGCCCACCAGGAATGAAGAAGGAAACTGGGGAAATACTGCCATTCTCTAACCTGGGACTTAGCTGATATTTGGATGCACTGCACAAGCTTGGTTCTGGAAAGGGCAACAACTTCATAGTTGCACCTGTATCTGCAGCACAGATATTAGAGGAAAAAACTAAGATCAGGAGACACTTGTGGC
Source organism: Atrichornis clamosus (assembly GCA_013400975.1). NCBI lineage: Eukaryota > Metazoa > Chordata > Aves > Passeriformes > Menuridae > Atrichornis > Atrichornis clamosus. The sequence continues at coordinate 42,224 of WBMZ01004056.1, forward strand.
AGTGCTTGAATGTAATCAAGGCATAGTGGAGTGCTACTGCCCCAAGTGCAAAGTGGGAATGCCTTCTTGGACTTCCAGAACAGCATGTTGGGAACAATGCCTTTTTCTTGTGAGGAGGGAGAGAAGGCCTTTACCCTTTTCCTGTAAGCCTTCCTCCTGTTCATGCTGGTTGTAATGAGCCTAGAAAGAAGGACACATACTTCAAATAAGAGAGGTTGGCAGTCTGCCGGTAGTTCGTTCATGGTTGCTGTGAAGCCTTGCACCCACCAGCAACAGATGATCTCTGTGCATCACTCTGCTGGTGAGGTGGGAACTGATGCTTTGCTAGAGCTACTTTTCATGCTGGTGCCAAGGATAAACAGTGTCAACAGTTCTGAACTGCTGAAAATTACACTTGATGAATATTTGACAGGATGAGAAGGTGCAGTTGACCTCACATCCCGGATGATTTATCAGTGGCTTGCACAATGGCAACACCTAAGTACATAGATCCATGACACCAGGGGATGTACATCAGAGTGTAAAACCAAAAGGACTTCCTGCAGACAACAAATGAAATGACTGCTGGTGTGTCCTGATGGCCTCTGAGACAGAAATAGGAGAGATTGTTGTCTCTGCTCGTAAGCACTACAGGTGTGGGCCCCTTCCAGAAGACATTTCAAAACATCTTCATTGGTTATAGTGACAAAGAATGTTCTCAGGATGTGATAAACTGAAGGGCAGGTGGTCTCACAGACTCCTGTGATGAAGATATGTATAGGGAATCAAATTTCTGTTCAGTTTGAGTGGGTGGAATGGAGAAATGGCACAAGTGGTAAATGTAAAATAAAAGTAAATGCTAGCAATACATGCCCAGACCAAACACTGCAGTGGTCAGGCCTCAGCAATGTGGTTGTCCTCTTAGTGAATCTGAGAGGGCCTGAGGTGTATCTTTTTATGCAATGTGAGCTGTGGTCCCTGAGATGAGCTGTCTGGCTCTTAGACAGTAACAAGACTCAGATGTATCTTTAGCCTAGTACGTTTTCTCTGGAGTATCCCGGTTCTTCCCTTAAACCTTGCAAGTCACCGTCTCTTTGTAATGTTGGCAGAGAACAAAATGATGTTAAGCACAGTCTTTTCACTAAGATATTATTTTAGATATATTTCTGACATAAGGTTGCTTCAGGCAATGAAGAGTAGGGAAATATCAAGGTCTGTTAGGCCTGTAGTAAAGAAAAGAATGGGGAACATCAGACAACTTTTGGAGTGGCCTTTTGAGAGCCACCTAACAGAACAGCACAGCCAAAGCTAATAGGACCTGCCTCTAGTGTGTAGCGCTAATTATTATGAAAATTGGCATAATTGGGCCCCTTCAGTAGCAGGAATCTCACTTGGAAGCCATTTTACTGTGTGTATGACAAAACAGCAAACTGCTGCTCTGAGAAGGTTAGACAGAGAAAAAAGAAAGGTTTTAATATGGTGAAATTATACTAATGGGAAGTTCTCAACCTTGAAGAGGGTTAGGATTTTTAATATGACTATTTAAAAGAATAATACTGCTCTCAGCAAACCTTTCTATTCAGAATGAATTACTTTGCTGTCACCTGATTGACAAGGATTTTTTTAGTATCAGACACAACACATAGTACACAAGGACACATATTTTCTCACTGAAGAGCAACAGATTATTGCCTGCACTGCTGTTTTTTAACATCACAACCTAAATGGCTTTTATGTTCTGAAAACAAAAAGCAGGTAGGAGAAAGAAAAGCTTTTTAAGAAAGAAACCAATTTTCCAATAACCCCCATTAACTATAGAGGTCATTGAGGCAAAATGAATGGAACTAGAAATCCACTAAAAGCTACAGTACAAGGTACATTGAGACTGACAAGCCTTTCACCAAGTAGTTACAAATGGGACTAATTGTTTAAACTTGTTAGCCATTGCCACAGCCTCTGATCCTTGAGTCAGCTATGGAGGCTATGCCAGAAATCAATAAGGCATCCACACACAGTAAACTGCTAGACCATATAGATTGCCTGAAGGGAATTGCTCAGTTCCCTCTGGTCTGAAAGCTGAAAGCAGACAGCTGAATCTCCAGAAAGATTGACAACACCCGCCTGGGGCAATTAAGTCTTTTGCCACTTGCAGGAGGGGTGAAGATAAGGAGAGTGAGTAGAAATCTCCAGCACAAGAGATTACAGGCTGGACTTCTATGCTGTGCTGAAGCTTGTGGTGTATGTACAGCCGTCATCTGCATTAAGAAGCAAATGACTGGAGACTGGCACTTTGGTCTCAGAAGTCACAAAAAGCATGGCAGTACCATCACTGGTAGGAAGAGTCTGATAGCAAACTACATATAAACTACAGCTGATAGGGAAAGGAGACATCCCCTATGGCTGTAATTCTGCAACTGTTGGACAAATTCCTTCCCACTGGCACATTTTGAAAGGTTCCTATTGTACTGATGAGCTGCTTCCAGGTGGAGTACTACAATGTTTCAATTAAATGAAGCATGTTTTTGTAACAATTTTGGACAAGTTACAAATTGTCAGGAAGATGTGAATGAGACATGGCGGTACTTGCATGCAAAGAGACTTTGAAAGAGGGATGCCTTTGCTAGACCAGTGGTCTCCTTGCCATCAGAGTTAGCTGCACCCTCCATTTGTGCCCAGTGTTGCACAAAGCATTGGTGTACATGCTACACCTCTGACAAAGTTTCAGAAAGGCATCTCCAGTCTTTTAAGACACTGTGACCTCTCCATTGACTTTTTCCCTCCCTTCCAGAGGTTTCATAACACAGTGCTGCGTGGCAGACCAACTCTCAGTGTTATTCTCCTGGACTGCTCACTCCCTTTCACCTCTCCTTTGTCAATCCAAGACAAGTGAAAATGATTCACAAATTTTGTTTCAATTTTTTGTCTAACTATTCTGGGGGAAAATCCAGTTCCAAAATAGTCAATAACCTGGTGGTCAAAGAACTTCCAGTTTAATGGAGAATTGAAAATTCTGATTCAAAAGGTGTGAGAATGAAAACTTGCTATGCCAGATCCAGGCTCAAATTTTAACAGAGTGATTGCTTGTGCTGGAGAAGGTGTGCATAAGTGCATATCTTTCCTTCTTTCTCTCTTTCTCTCTTTCTCTCTCTCTCTCTATCTCTTTCTTTCTCTCTTTCTCTCTCTCACTCTCTCTTTCCTCACTCTCTCTTTCTCTCTTTATCTTTCTTTCTTTCTCTCTGTTTCTTTTCCTTTTTAATTTTCTCTTTTTCTCTCTGCTTTTCTCCTTTCTCCTTTCT